>JAAEAF010003888.1:0-69557 GCA_011037195.1 Triatoma infestans
CTATTAAGCAGAATAAGGGAAAGTAGTGTGAGTGTTTTCCCCCACTTTTTTATTTATTTATAAAAATTATTAAGAATAATTAATTGTTGCGAAAATTCCGTGTTTGAAGAAAATCATAAACCGGAGTTCACCATTTTACTGATTGGATTTTTCTTTTTCTTTTTTCCCCGAGTTTTATTCGGAAACCGTCAACAACGATTTTCATTTAAACTTGGTATAATTAATAGACACTTAAGGATCTACATCTCTATTTGAAATATTTTTCCACGAAAACTCATTTTAATGAAAGCCCTCGGGAAGCTTTGATCTCAAATTACCCTGGAAATTGCCATTTTAACACACACACACACACACACACACACACACACACACAATTCCATTAAGGAAATTAAATTTGTTTAAAGAAAGTCGTATGAATTTTTCAGGTCAGATGCTTTTTACTTTCTAAGAGTGTTTTTCTTTTTCGATGAGAAATGTCAGAAATCCTATTATTTTTTGTATAAGCTTCCGCGATTTTTCACTTTATTTAATGAACACATGCTGATCTGAAATCCTCAAATGACAAATTAAAAATAATGCAAATTCCTTGCATAGCCGAAGCTGTTGACTGTTGCACTCAGTATTGCCGATTAAGTTACCAAATTTATAATTAGTCTATGAAAGTGAAGAAGTTTCTGTTTTGTTTGGCGTGTTTATAAAGTTATATTAGTTTTGTCATAGTTGTTAATATATTTGAAAATGAACTTTGAATTTGCTGTTCTTGAATTTTAATTCTTCATAATTAATTTTGTTTGGAAATTTCTCTTTTAATTGCTTTCCACTTTTCTTCTCTCTTTTTCATTTCGTTTGGCACAGAAGGTTTTCCTACTTCCTTCCAGTCTAACTGAAACCATTTCAGAATCCTTTAGTTCCTTTCTATTTTGTCTCTTTTTCACTTTTCCTCACTTGCTCTCGACTTTACCCCCCCTCCCCAGTGTCTCCCCTGTGTATAAACTTCTTGTTTCCTATCCACATCTCATTCTCCTAAATAAAGAATTCTCCAGAGCACTGCTGATGCTGTGTCCCATCTTTCTTCCTCTCCCAGCAAGCAGGATGCAGCACTAGTGAAAACTTTTCTCATCCTTCTTTTGTCCCAAAGTTGTGCAAGCCCTATTTACTGTTTCCCTTCCACTTGCCACACAAAAAAGTTTACTAAGTTCCTTCAACTATTATTCTTCTCTATATTTTAAAATTTTCTTTTATGTCATATTTGAAAATTGTAGTTAATTGCTGTTTAAATAAGAAGTTATTTATTTCTTAAATTGTAATTTCTTTATGGTTTCCTTATTCTTTAATTATATTGTGCCCTGTTTGCACTGTGTTAGTGTATTTAGGTTGGAAATATCGCAGGAATGTGAGAATCACTGAAAAAACTACTTCTTTTTTCCTCTTCGGGTTATTCTTCCCTATGGAAAATCAAATGTTAAAAAATATTAAGACGGTTCCATAATTGCTTTGAAGACATTCTTCTCTCTTGCTAGAGAGCAGTTGGTTACATTTTTTCCCTGAATAATATAGCTCTTTCCACACTGCAAACTGGAGCTCCTGAGAATATATATAAAATATCAGCTAAGGGTGGGTTATAGCTCGGCACTGCAGCCAAAAAAGGCTTATTGTGCCATTATATTATATATATAATATACTACAACAATTGAAATCTACCTTACCCATAGGATATAATTGGTAGAAATTGACGCCGTCTAAAAAATCCCCTGTTTGATGATAACTTTTGATACGGTTTTATTAAATGTTCATATCATGTTCTGCTACTGTCGTATAAATTTGCAATTGTGTTAAATTTTCATGCTTGACATTTCACCGGAAATACATTTTTTTTTTTTTTTTTGTAACAAATGTATACGCGTGAATAATATCTCAAGAAAAAAACATTAACAAAAGATCGCAAGTTGCTCAAACTTGTGTACAGTTTAGGCAACACACCGCATCTGATACAAGGTTCCTGAAAAAAAAATTTCATATACCTATGGTTATATTTCACTGAACGTTTAATTTTTGCTTTTCGTGAAAAATGCTCCAACAATTTTCTTTAAGCTTCTCATATTAACTATATAAATAGAGGCCTATCACTTTTATTTGGAAATTTTTTTTTTTGGAGAGTTACCCGATTTAGTACAATGTACGGTTTTATCGTATACTTACATTTTTGTCTTCATTAAATCTATTGATAAAATTCGAAGTTTGACGAAAATCGGTTAACTTCGAGATGTGTGAATTTACAGAATAGGTTTTTAAGGTTTATTTATTTATTTTAAATTATCTTGAAAATAACTCCTTGGATAATTTTTTTTTTTTAAACTTAGCATGCTAATAACATATATATAAATCACTCAGTTTAATTTGAATCATTTTATTTTTATTTTAATAAACTTGATTTAAAGATATGTTCTGCGGAATCTTGACGTTATAGTTCTAAATATTGAACTGACTACTTAGACTTTTTTTCGTTTACTGTCTTGCTATCTGTGCCCCCGCCACCATCCAACATGTGTAGGAGGTACCTTGGAGGCACCAAACATAAAGTAAAAGTACCCTATTTATTAGACAATTTGTCAGTCATAATTTAATTAACGTAATAGAAAGGTTTGAGCTTTTCACAATGGTTTCTTTTTTCCAAATCAATGTTTAGACATTCTATTCTTTTTTCATTGTGAAAAATTAATTAATTACTTTATTGCATTGAAAATTTTTTAATAGCGATTGCATTTCCAAGATTATTTCTTTTCTAAGTAATATTCATTTTCAAATATATATATATATATATCCTATAGTATACTATTCTACAGTATTTAAACTTAAGAGGCTATACAAACAAAAAATATAGTGAATAAGAGAGGAAAAGGTCTTTTAGTAAGAGGGTTAAGTTCGTTAAGTCTTGGCTGCAGATCTTATTTGCTTAAGCACTATGCATGAATGTATGCATTGTGTTTGTGTATGTGTGTATTTGTAGTGTTTGCTTGCTACTTCTAGTCGTGGCTGCTGTTTTAGTACGTGCGGTTTGTCTAAGCTTTACTATCAGTTTATCTGAGTTTACATACCCGTTCTTGACTATGGATTTTTGTCTTTTGTTTACTTCTATATTTTACTTTTATTTAACTCTCTTAGATTTTTATATAAGATTTATATATGTTTTTTTTAATTTGTTTACTCGCTAGCTGACTTTTATAAATATTTCAGTTATAGACTTGACGTTTTACTTTGTCTTTTTCGAAATTGAATTTATCACCGAATATAACACGCGTTGAGTCCTAAGGGTATTTACCAAGAATCCGAAAAAGATATCATCGGTCAATCAGAAGTATCACTTTTATTGTTGTAAAAGATTGTTCAGTTTTTTACGGCATTAATTTCTTTCCAAGAAAAGAATGTGAAATTTCTATACAAAAAACACACATTCATACATCCAGATCTAACACTTTTATTTGGGGGGAGAGTTACCTTCTTAAGTATCATTTCAGATTCGTTTTAGTTAACGATTTCACCACCTACAGTAAAGCGAGGAATTCAAGACATTGTTAAAATTCTTCTGTGTTAGAAGAAAATCAATTTGACCGGTAGATCGAATTTCCTGCCTGTTCGATAACCATGGTTTGATTTATGGTTTCTTAAGTTTTCGTTAAATACTTCAAATACTCAAATATTTTTGGCGTAAAACTTTTCTTTTTTTTATTGAACCGAAAAAAGTTAATTTTACAGGCGATCGAGGAAGTAAGACTTCACATTTCCGCAAAAAAAAAAGGTAATTTTTTATGAAATGTCACTATAATTAATATTCCAGTAGGTTCTCCTTCTGGCAATAAACTTTTATTAAAATTCGCGAAGTCTGAAGAAAATTAGTGAATTGAGAAATCGTGTGGTTTGCCCTGAAAATTTGCGAGTATTTTTCACAGTAGCTTTTTCTTTTGTTTTTCATTCATTTCCGGGAAAAATGACATCATTTCGCCAAAATTCCAACTTTTAAGAAAATTTATCCCTTAGAACCGTGAAAATTGCCGTAAAATAGGTAAAGTAGTATATATATTGATGTTCTTCTACGTTACTCTCTAAATACATTTTCTACTTCAAACATTTTTATTATACTAAGTATAGTTTTATTGATAGGATTATACTCACGTATAATTACATTTAAGACGTTTTTGTTGCTGATTATCTCTTAATTATTTTCATGAGACTAAATTTTTATAAAAAGCTTTTCTCAGATGGTAAATTTTGTCAACGTTTATATTTGCAACTCTTTTTTTTTTTGTCAGACTCTTCAGTCACGTACAGTGCTTTTTAAATGTATGTTGCATACGACAGTTTTAGCCAAATTTTACTAATGATCTATCTATTTGCAAAGAATTATTTCTTTGTTCTAAAATGTAATCTTTATCTTTGTCAGCATCACTTGAGTTTTGAGGTTTACTTCATAAGCATGGTGCTTTTTTTTATTGTTGCTTTTACATAATTTGAGGCTTCAAAAGTCTTATGTATTTATTATTATCATTTCTAATAGTTTTTATTTTTCTTTTTCTAAATTGCACTTTGAGAATATTTACTAATTAAGAATCCCCCATTTGTAAACGTTCTTATTGAATAATCTGCTACATTCTTTAAGTATTTAAAAAAAATATTTTTAGCTTTGTTAAAAAAGTAAAATGTAGTTTTTGTTCTAGAGAGTAAAGTGTGCTTTTTACAATTTTCATTTAAATTCACTAACATTCATGAGAGCAAATCTGAACTGGTATAAGTAAAATGACCCTTTACTCTCTTATGAAATATATACTTCTCTTTTTTCTTAAACGTAGTGTAGAGGGGGGGAAAAAAGGGAAAAATAAATTCGTAGGAAATTTTATAAAAATATAGAATGCTTTATAGAGAGGGGGGAGTGATGTAGCTGCAAGAAGCACAGCTGTGCGGCACGTGGGCGTAATGGGCAAATAGAAAGTAGATGTGTTTTTGATGTGCCTAGTTTCTTTTTTTTATAGGTTGGGTGGAATGATAAAACGGAGATAGAGGTGGGAGAGAAATAGGAAGGAAGAAGAAGAGGAGAAAGAGAAATCAAAGTGTATATAGAAGGGCCTATTTTGGGGGTGTGTGTTTCTGTGTGTAAAGGAAAAGTAAGAAAAAGGGGGGCGGGGCGGTGAAGTAGAGCGAAAGAAATAGCGAGAGAGAGGTGTAAGGGAAGTCAATAGACGGGAGACGGTGGTGGAAAAGTGGTGTGTGGTGACATGTGGTGAATAGAAGGAAATGGCGTGGGGTTATTGGAGTGCCAGTTCAGTACAGGATAGAGGCAGATCGCCAAGAAGAAATCAAGTACCAGCAGCCAGTGAACCGCCAGATAATGGAGCCGACGAAGAAGATTATCCACCACCACTCTCCAGAAGGCCGTCGTTGGCCGACATTGAATTCTCTGGACCGGGAGGAGCTTTGGCCCATGTATTATCATCAAGCGGGCCACGAGCACCGCTCTCCTTGCCGCCGCCAATCGTACCGTTGCCGGTCCCAGTTACAGCCGGCGGCGGTGGCGGACAACAGCAGCCATGCGGACCGGGTACATCTGGATTGCCGCCCCCATTGCCCAGACATGAATGTTTCATGCATCAATCGTCCGCGCTTGTCCACCATCATCAATGCAGAGTGCACGATCTCTCACCCTCCGACGAGGACGATGAGCCCACTTACGCCACAGGTAAATCTCTTTATTGTATTTATTATAATCCTTTGTTTACCAGTAAAATATCAACTAAAGTGTAACACAACAAATATTCTATATCTATTGCTCTCTAATTAGAACAAATAAATTAATAAAAACTAGGAATACTTTGCAACGCTTTCCCGTACCCATGCTGGTCGTTAGTCATTGAATACGAAAAAAGGTAGTAAGGGCCAAATTAAATCTATAATCCAATTCAGTAATCTTCGTGTAAATATATCCCGACACAAATGTCGTATGCGAATTTTTGGAAAAGATTTGAGAATTGTATCCGGAATAATGTGGCTTTATTTCAGAAGTTTAATAAATTAGAGATTCTTTTTTTTTTGTGTTAAGTTTTATAAAATTGATAATTATATAGTTGAATTAGGATTGTAAACTGATTTTAGCTGGGATGATTTAAATATCAAATAGAGGGAAGAATCTCTGTTTATTGTTTATCGGAGTTTTTATTGTTGGACAATTGTAGGATGAATAATTCTACAATCGGTTCACTTTAAGATTACATGAGAATTACTGTTTCCGTTTTGTTAGTCAGATTTTACATATCTCGAAAAATTATTTAAAAATTAATTAGTTCAAAAAAATGCCTACCAGGTAGCAGCACATTCCGGACATTGATAAATTTTTGAGCTATTATTTTTGAGAAAACCATAACCCCACCCCTTCCCCCAAAAGTGCCCTTAAATGAATTTTTCCGGAGAAAAGTTTTAAATAAAAGTTATGGCACTTTGTATGTATAGTTGGTATATCAAGTTTAAAGAAAATCGTTGCAGCCATTTTCGAGAAAATCACAAAAAACTGAAAGAAACCATTTAGTAAATGATTTGCCCGAAATCTTTGTCTGCCAGGTAGTACCTTTGTATGATAGGTAGTGCCTAAACGGAATACCAAGTTTAAGTTTCCTGCAACTTTTCATTTTTGAGATATTTATTTTCGCACACATCCATACACTTATAGACCATTTTCCAAAAAGCACTTCTTTCAAACTCACGGGACTTTTCCAAACGGATGTATCCGGTAATCACTCGATTTCGAAAATTTGATAAGATTACAATACTTTCTCTAACAGCAATTAGAGAAAGTAAAGAAATGGAACAATCGAAGAAAAAATCGATTTTGAAAATATTTCGCCCAGTCTTTGTTAAACAAAACAAACTGAAAATATTCCAAGAAATTACCATGGCTAACTATTAAAAATGCGCGTTTTCATGGATTGCTGACCAATTTAGTTCCATGACTCTGTATGATAGATAGACTTGCAAATGAGACTATGTGGGCCAAAAATCGAGATATTTTGAGACATAACATGTAGCATCGAATAAAACAAGCAGCTTTCTTTTGAAAAACAAACCAAAATTGATTGAATACAAAAAAAATAGTAAAAAATCTGGTATGAAATAGTCATATAACTTTTTATGAATGCAATTTGCATAGTTATACACAATTTTTCTTCGAACAGATTATTATTTTTATAAATCGTCTTCAATGTTAGAGGGGCAATGGGGAGAATCTGAACTTAGTAAAATGATGTTTTTAACATTGAAAATATTTGTTTCCGGGATCAATTTAATAAAACATAATTATCTTTGTCTTTAAATATTATTTTATTATCAGTTAATTACAGTAATAAACAAAAACAACTTCCCTACTTAATAAATATCCCATACAGTTTATACGGTTGATATAAAGCAAAAGAAAGAAGAAGAATACACTTTTATGGCTCTCATTTTAAATTATGACCAACACAAAATACACTGAAATGTTTTAAATGTGAGTAAAAATGTTACTACTTTTCCTCTAAGAGAAGAGAGAGCGTGATCAAGAGAATTAAGGAACTGTAAGAGCTTACTGACTGATGGAAACGTTGTGGGGAGCCAGTTTGCTGTTATTTTCACTTAGGTTTACGTACATTTTATTACCATAGTGATGTAGTTTGTGAGGATGAGTGGGAGTGGAAAATGTGTGGCGGCTACGGCAGGGGGTGGGGGTGGGGAATTTGTGGGTGAGTATGTATTAGTAATATAGTAGTGAACAGTAATGTTGGAGTGAGGGCAAGTTTACTGTTGTTCATCTTGTTCACTTTGCTCAATATTTCATCTGCTTATAAATATCCAAGAGAGCCAGACCCTGGCCAGTCTCCCTAGTCTTTTTCAACGCTACTACACTGCTGTTCAGGTTGTTGATAGTTTGTAGACTGTACTGGTTGTATGGTACTTTTCCCTATACTTTTAGAGTTAACTGAATTTTCTCCACTACAACAATAAGCACTACCTATCATATTCACTTGTCTTCTCCATGTTTCATGTAGTATAAAAATTTATACTCAATTTTTCCTACACTCTTTATAAATAAATACAAATAGTATATAAATTGTAATTGAAAGAAAAATCTGATGTTAAACACCCACTCTCTAGTAAGAGGAAGTATTGTAATCGTGTCAAATTTTCGATATGGAGTTTTCATCGGAAATACCCATTCTAAACTCCTGTGTCCAAAAAAGTGATTTTTAGCAAATGGTCTGCTTTTGTGTGTGTGTGTGTTTATGTGAACAGCATAACTCAAAAACGAAAACCGTAGAAAGTTGAAACTTGATATACCGTTTACGTATCACCATGGCATCTGACAGTGGGTATCTGTCAAAATTCCTCAACCGCAAATCCCACTTTACTTGTTGTGGTGGGGTTAGATTTTCATCTAAAGTTCTATTTCAGTTTATTAAACAATTCTATCATCTAAATAATGTTAATTAGAATTGAATATGTTGTTGAAATTCCGAGTGTCAAAAAAATTGGATAACCGGAAGTGTGTTACCACTTTACTAAATGACTTTTTTTTCCCACTTTTTCTCGATTTTCTCGAAAATGTCTCCGACGAATTTTCTTGAAACTTTTTATATAAACTAAGCATACAAAGATCTACAACTTTTATTTACAACATTTCTCTGGGAAAATTCATTTAAGGGCACTTTTGGGGGAGGGGTGGGGTTATGTTTTCTCTAAATGCTATCATAGTTGATTATACAATTCTATCATCCAAACAAAATTAATTAGAAATAAATAGACGGCCAAAATTCCGAGTTTCACGAAAATTAGTAAACCGGAAGTGCGCTTTTACTGGACAGTTTTTTCAGTTTTCGACGGATTTCATTAAATTTGGTACACTTACTATAAAATTTGTCAATTATAATTTTGAGAACTGGAGTAAGAGAAAGTTGTGCGAGTGTTTCACATCAGATTTTTTTTTTTCTTGCTGCCATAAGACCATCCAAAAAGTGAATTTATCTGAAAAAATGTTCTAAATAGATGTTCATATCTGTGCAATTAGCATCCCAAGTTTAATTTAATAGAGTTATAGTCATTTTAGAGAAAATTTTTAATGGTCAAATTTACAAGTCCACTAATGCTTCTAATTAACTGTTATATTGGTGGGTGAATCATACATCGTACTATAGTGATATTTTACAGGAAGTACAGTTTTCCCGGGGTAGATGTACGAAGAAGAAAAAAAAAAAAATCAATAAAGCCGCACTTCCGGTTGCCCGGAAGTTTCTTGTCTGAGTTGTACCTGAATGGAATAATACCAAGTTTGAGATTCCTGCAATTCTACTTTTTTGAGATATTTGGTCAACACACATACACACGCACAAACATACATACAGACCATTCACTAAAAATATATTTTCCTCTAAATTGCTATTTCAGTTTATTTTATCATCATTCTATCCTTTACATTAATTAAAATGAAATATGATGCCTAAATTCCGAGATTGAAGAAAAATACGTTCACCGGAAGTTCAACTTTACTGAACAGATTTTTTTTTTTTGCGTCTTTCTGCATAAAAACACCAGCGAATTTCATTAATCTTGTTATACTAAACAAACTTTGAATTAGTTTTCCCGACTAAATTCATTTAAGGGAGTTTCTGGGGGAGGAGTTTAGTAGTTATGCTTTCTTAAAAAAAAAAAAATTAGTTTTTAAGTTTATACTCTCCTATTCGTGTATGGAGAAGGCCATTAAACCTTCAGTAAGAATTATATGTTAGAACAGAATTGGTCAATTATACATTTTGTAAATTGTAGTAAATTGAATGTCTTGTGAGTGTTTCACACCAGATTATTTTTGTTTCGTTCTACATGCTCGCAATATTGGTGCGAGTGCGAATATTGGTGATAATATTATTATCTAGATTATATAATATTATCTAATAGATGGATATTATCTAAACCTAGATTACAAAAGTAATCAATAGATGAGCAATGAATAATGATGTGTAATTAAGAAATTAATCATAACTAATGATTGATAAAATAATCATGACAGATGGCTGAAATATAATCACGGCTAATACGTTAGCCATTAAGCATGTCTAATAAATCAGTCACAATTAAATGAGAAAGATTTTCGATTAGCAATAATTAATTATGAATATTTATTCAATAATATAAAATCACGTTTATCCTTAATTTTACATTCTTGGAATATTACTCTTAATTCATTTCTGAACACCTCTAGCTAATTATGAGGAATTCTTATTTTTTTTTTACTCTTGACGCTAGAACTACTACATGTATTCAAATCTCGTGTGAGTCTAAGTGTGACGTCACTTAGTGGAGTGAAGGATCGGTAGGATGGGAGATGCGGGAAGAAAAAATGTAGCCCTTATATTATCATATGATGCAGAATTATTGTGAACCCTACCAAAGCAAGTTAACGTTACCCTCTTAATCAAATCCAATACAGATTATAGAAATAGAAACAATACCTCAGTTTTATTTGGTTCAAAGTAAGCAAATCAAAAACAAACTTTCAAAACATAATTCCAATAAAAACACTTGAGTTTCCGGGTTGAGACCACGTCAGTGAATAAAGTAAGGGTAGCTTTGAAGCTGTAACCACCCTGAAGAGGCTGATTGCAATATGGGCGAGACGTCGGTTTCTAGTGAAGTGTAATTGGTGTGATGTGTTGTAGAGTAGTGGTAGTTTATGGCGTGAGCGGTTTTGTAAAGGGCTTGTAAGTATATATGTTTAAGAGAGGTGTATTAGTAATAATCAAGAGAGCACCACTGTTTTGAAAAAAAAATTATTCTTTAAAAGAATTTAATCTTTACAATATCACAATAATATGTTTATAAGTATACTGAAATTAGTTGGAATAAACTCTTATTTTTTAACCTATGTCTGGCACTGATTTTAAGAGAGCGATCCTGGTACGTGTTCTAGTTGGATGTCTGTCTGCTTCAGATTGTCTTGAAGGAATGCCTTATAATTGTTCGTTCAAATCTTCCCCTGTGAGAAGAAGGGGTAGACAATGCTATCAAGTTCATGAACTCTAAAAGACAATAGTGGTCTTCTACCTGAATAGTCCTTTTGCAACGGAATGTTACATTTTTCTTGATATTTTTGAATATTTCAAATTAAATAGATTTTTATATTTCTGGCATCCATCGCACTAGCAAATCATTGACACGGTCTCTGTCTGGAAACCCAAGTGTTTTTCATGAAAATGACCGCGAAATCTGAAAGATCATAATTCCAATAAGTAATTTATGTTAAAATAATATCATCTGTTGAAGTAAGATTCTTACATTCTTTTTATTCAATTATTTTTATGAAGAAACTTTATGTAATCACTTGGATGAATTGAGGAGTATGAGGATTTGGATGTATAGAAAATATCAGGGTAGGTTCTTAATCTACGTTCTTAACTCAGTTTTTTTTTTTTTTTTTTAAATATTTCGAAATATTTTAATTGTGCCTTCTATATTATGTTATAGAGTTATATTAAGTTAAAATTTAATTTACTTATTTGAGGAATGTTATAATGTAACATCATCTCATTTATCTCAAAACAAAGTCTATATGCGGTTAGAGTTTGTTTTTTAAATCGCAGTATTCTTTACAATTGATCAAACGGTTTCTTTTAAATTTTGCAATCACCTAATATGTAGAGACCTATAACAAAAGGAACAATATCCGGGATCCAAAACAAAAGCATGCCACTTTATTTTCTCTTTCTTTAATAAGCGATCTAACAATTAAAATCTTTTAATTTTTTGCAATTTTCTCAGAAAAGACTTAAGCAACACCCATGGCCAATATTTGAAGCATGGAAATATTGTTTGTGGAAGGAAAGCGTGACATTAGGGCTTCTCCATATAACGTGTCATTTCACTTTTCACGGTTTCACGATCTATTAAACATTAAGGAAATAAATGTATTATATATTTTCAGGCTTCAGCGGCTGTTGTCATGTAAAACAATTGAGTCCGCTCAGTGGTTTGCTGTAAACCGACGTTTCGCCCATATTACAATAGGCGTCTTTAGAGTCGCCTCTAAAACTGAAACAAACCGACGCGAGCATTTAGTAAAATGTAAAGTTAGAAAACAACTTTTTATTAATTAGTGCTCGGAGAGTTGCATTAAGAGAACGTCTTGTGGGCTGGGTAGTACAAACCGGATTTTTGGTTCTTGTCAGTCCTATGAAATCCGGCAGTTGTTTAATACTTTCTTGACACGTTCTTTTCTAAATCCCCATGGGATAGAAAACCTCCTTCTCTCTCTTTCTCTCTCTCTCTCGCTCTCTCTTTCAACAAGAAAACAGTTGTACAATCGCCATTGAAGTTGATTTTCAAGTCCGTTAGCATCCTAATAACTACGATGACTACAAATGCATTGCTGATTCAGTATTTGGGTTACCAACTATTCTGTAGAAGTTCACATAAAATGATGATCTGTTGATTAAGAGTCGGTAGGGCGTATGGTTTCCTGGTTAGTAATTCTAAGGCTTTACTGTTGTGCTGAAGTTGGTAAATTATTTTCACTAATTACTCAAAGGAGTGTTTCTATTCTCTTATCTCCAGCAATTAACTATTATATGGTTTTTGGTTATAATAACCTTGATGAAGAAGTTTATTGGATTAAATTTGGTATCAATTTGGGCCTTTGTGGTTTTGGGTGTTGGAAAATATTTCGTAAATGAAACAAAAAAATAAACATAGGCAGTTAAAATCATCATATTCCGTTGATTTTAGGTATTATTTGGGGTCTAAATGTGTTTTCTGGACTATCACCTATCACCACTGAAATTATATTAGAACTCATAATAGCCTTTAGTTCAAAATTCTAATATGCAGAAAGTTTTGTTCAATTTGTTGAAATTGTTACCAACATTAATGACAAACATATATGCATTATTTATTTTGCGCCATAATGTCGACAACCAGAAAATTATTAGGTTAGCAAAAAGCTGACTTGCCCTTTAATGGGGTGGGTTTCATCATGCGCTCTTTCTCCTAACTATATTTCCAGCAACATAATCTTCTCCAAATATGCAAGCAAATTTAGATTGTTCCTCTAAAGCCAACCACGCAGCAGTATAGGGCGGCAACCTTCCTAGTTATTATGTATTATAATTACAATAATAACAACAGTGTTTGTATTATTATTAACATGGCTTTTCTTCCCACTACTCTCACTATTAGAAATGGCGGGCAATTCCATTCCTCCGTAAATAGATATTATATAACTTACATTAAAATATATACATATTGTATGGAGAGGACAGGTGGCAATGTTAACATAGCCTAATTGATCTTAACGTACTACAAGGAGAGAATGAGTGAGAGGAGCGAATGGCTTCTCACTCTTCCTGACATTAAATTTAATTAGTATTAATGGAATTTGGAATTTATATTCTCTTACTGTTTACTATAAGATTGCTTCATGTTATGAATATTAGTTATATATATATATATATATCAATTAAAAGGTAGGACGTTGCTTTTAATCACGATAAATGAACTTGATACACAGAATTTATGATAAATTTGATTTAATTTTTTTTATTATTATTAATATATCAAGTTTATACTTTCTCAATACCCCACTTCAGTATAATATACGTATTGTTTTACCATCTACATAATATTAATACACATTAGAGGTATTGATAGAAATTCCAGATTTGAAGAAAATAGGTTAACCAGAAATGCAACTTGATTGAATAGGTTTTTTTTTTTTTTTAGTTTTTTGGAATTTTCTCGAAAACGGTTGCAAAGATTTTCTTTAAAGTTGGAATGCTTGATGCCTAGATAGAAGGTATGGATTTTATTTGAAGTATTTTACTTTAAAAAAATAGATTTTGAAGGGGCATTGGGGTGTGTCAGTTAGAGTAAATTTAAATTTGCACAAGCTTTGTTGGTTTTTGCCATAGTGATCTCCATATTAGCCAATTCTGATGAATAGGGTGCAGGTGGTGAAACTTCAAACTTCAATTCCTGAATTTTAGCCATCACACTGAGAGCTTTGTGACTGGGAGCGTAGTCCTGATGAAATGGAACTTTCTTCTTCGCCAGACCTGGCCTTTTTTTCTTAATTTTTTGCTCCAGCTGGTCCAGAAAGTTAGAATAATATTCGGCGTTAATCGTCATGCCCTTTTCTCTATAATCTACAAACAAGATTCATTTAAAGTCCCAAAAACACTGTGGCCATGACCTCCCCACCAGATGGGCCGCTTTTCGCCTTTTTCGACGTTGGTTCTCCTTCCTCTGCCCACTGTTTCGATTGCGGTTTGCTCTCGGGCGCATAATGATGGATCGAGGTTCCGTCCACAGTAACAAATCGCCGCAAACAGTTAGTTGGGTTGATTTGTTTTTTGACCTTGCTGATAATTTTCCCATTTCTAGATTTCACTTAGTATATGATGGATGCGTCCTTTCTTTCGATATGCCAGCAATCTCAGCTTTCTCTGTCCATTTCAACCGGCAATCATTCATTATGATTTTGTGAACTTTTTGGATGATTTCTTCGGTTGCAGCAGATTTTGGTCTTCTAGAACGCTCAGCAAGTTGAGTGCTCGTACGACCACGCTGAAATCCATTATCCACGTTTTGACACTTTAAATGAAGGAGCAGGCTCTTCCAGTGCTGCGCCTAACTCGGCATTTACCTCTGTAGGAGATAAACCTCTGATAAAAAAATAATTTTTCACAATCTAATATTTTGACACAATTGAAACACTTCCTGTTACAACAATAATGGAAAGAGAAGTTCCAGGAATGAAGAAAATAGGTCAATAATAGCTTTGTAAATTGCAGTAAGGTATTTTCCTATATTATCTGTCAAATTAAATAAAGCTTAGTACTTGAAATTTCAAGATGTTAACACATTGATTGAAACATTCAATTGAAAAATATATGGATATGTAATGACATAGCAATGTCAAAGCCTTCACAAAATATAACAAAAGGAAAGAATAATTTATAACTAGTGGCCCCACAGCCGGCCGCTGCCTTTTCAATACAAAGGTATCAAAGACAAGCACCGATAAAGCCCTGTCTATTGAACAGAAGCCACCTGGTCTTTGAAAGTCGCCGATGGGCGACCAAATCTGGCCACTGACCTGAATCACTGGTCGCCGACCTAACCAAGGTCGCACGCTACTAGAGATGTCTTAGTGTGAGAACTTACTTACACACTTGACAGTGTGTGAGTAAGACTAATATAAACTTCGCCCCACTGGAAGATCATTATATCATTCATCATTATACGAGTAGCCACATCATTATATCAGTATCATTTTACAGCAGCAGTTATACTTGAGTTCCGAGCGCGTCCCTATACAAGGTTTTACTTATAATTATTTTCATAGTTGTGCATATTAGTTTATTTATTTTAATCATTTAAATTATTTGTTATTTAACTCTTAAAATTATTTATTTACTTTTATCAAATCATATTAATTGTAGTTACCATTAGGCTCATTCAAATTATTGTTAAAATATATTCTATTTTTATAAATTCAGTGTTAGTAATTCTCTAAACTAACTTCCGCCTAATAAATCCCTGTTCAAGACATCTAACTTCATACCTCAGGAATCACGACAATTGATTCCACTACAGATATTACACAAGCGTATTTTTTTTTGTTCAGTGAAAGTGTTAAAGGTCGGGATAATCGATGAGATATCCTAATAATTGAAGAAGTGACTAATAATTTCTTCGAATTTTCACTCTTCTATGTGCAATGCACACACGCACGCGCGCGCGCGCATATGTATAAAATATATAACAAACCTTCGTCCATTCTTAATACTTTTTGTTCCAATATAACTCCCTATCTCTAGTGCAAATTACATCCAGTGTAGCGCTTCCATAACCAGTCCAGAATCTCTATATTGTTAATTGAAGAAGAGTGCGCGAGAGTTTGTTGATTCATATTCATAAACTCCTAAAAGTTCATTCCCACCCCATTCTGCCTACCTGTCTCTTTCTATATTCTAATTAATTTTCTCACTCCCCCTCCCCCTGCTACATATATTTAGTCTCCATCCACCGGTTTTGCTCCAACTTCTCGTATATAATATTTTCTCTCATTTCTCATATATTCTCTTCTTTTTCATTTTCTCTTTCTTCGCAATCCTGTGACAGCATAATCATGTCATACCATCATGTTATTTACTTCCATCATCATCATTGTCTCCTCTGTGTGTGTGTATGTATGTATGAATAAATGATTGAATAGTCATGCTTATTCTGCGTATTTAAAGGCAGACTTATTAAACAATGCGGACTTCATTTCTCTCGTTTTCGACAAATTTTCTCATTATAATAGCTAGCTGAATATTTTTCCTTTTCTCTTACTGCTGCAAGTAGAAAGAAAAGTTTTGAGATCTAATCATTTTTTTTAGAGTAACTTTATGAGGAAATAAAGTGTTCACACAGTAGTTGTCGTCTGTATTGTTGAATTTATTGTACAGCAAGTTCGCTTCATTTAGCTCCTCACCCCAATATCTATCTGCCACTACTACTGTTGTTGGTGTTGCATGTCAAATATGTGTAAATCAGGTAAAGACTAATCTAAATTGCCACTTAGTTTGGAGGCGGTGTATCGCCCTTTACTAGACATATTAACAAAAAAATAAATTCGTATTTTTAATGGTAAATATTATTTGCTATTGTTTGAATAAAGGGAAATTCAAAATCGGAAGAGATATTTTTTTTTTTTAACCACAAACAGTTCGGTAATCCACTATAGAATAATATGCAATTTTTTTTTTTTTTATCCTACGCCGGATACTACTTGCTTATCGGGCAGACCAATATCTTATAGAGGTTAGAATATGTAATATATTGAATGATTTTTCGTACTTGTTTTTGTTGAATTAATTTAATAAAGCATGGAGTTTTTTCACTAATTACAATCCGCAGATCAACTGGTCTATTCCAGTGATTTCTATGCTAAGAAGTGTTTTTATTGCTAAGAAGGAATTAAATTCCAGATTTGCATAAGCAAGTTGAAATGGAGTAAGGACAGTCAGTGACATTTTTTCTTTTGCCAATTTTTGGGTATAAATTTAAAGATAAACACCAGAACACTTCCACAGTCTTATCTTCAAAATGTAATTTAAGGTTACTATTTGTCCGCAAATCAATTAGTTCTTCTTACAGATCAACATCATCATCTTGCATATTTCTAAAATGTATGAAAATTGATTAATTTATCCGTTCTTCTGAAGTTTTTAACTCACCAGCAACAAAATATTGAATCGATTGTTTTTGATAGAATTTCTAAATGATATATATTTTTTTTGTGAAAATAGGAATTATAATTCCAGCTTTATCAACCAAATGAACATTTAAAAAATTATCGACGCCAAATCTCCAAATTCTATTCTTCTTATTTAAATATTTTGATATCATTTTAATATTATTAAATTATCATATGCATGGTATCTAGCTTCGCTTAGTGATACGTAACGAATATGAATGAATAAAATGCCGGATTATTTCAGAATTCATTTTAATCATCATTAATTACAATCACATTTCTTTGCACCTCTAAGAATATTTTTTCGTACTGCCGGTGGGAAACACCTGCTCTACAACTTTAATTTAATTTTTTTAAAGTCAAAAATCATTTTAGCGGACTTCTAAAAGAGTCACGATATTACATTTAATTCTAAATGGCCACTCCTGAATAACTTTTCTTTTTTTCTTCAAACGAAAGAAAATTAAAAAGATGGTCACTATTACAACTGTCCATAATTTAATATTTTTACATATTGCTAGTCAACTACAACTTCCTCTTTTATAGGCCGCTTCTTCCCAGAACACATCGCATTTTTTCAAATGTATCTATTAGTTGGCTTATCGGCCAGGAAGTATCCAGGAAAACACAAATAGTTTTCAAGTGTTTCAAATAAAATAAAAACACTTAAAAATTATTTGGTGTTTTCTTGGATACTTGCTGGCCGATAAGCCAACTAATAGATACATCTGATCATTTCTAACGGCCAACAATTGCTACAATTTGACATAATATTTTTTATTATTTCAAGCTCTGTTGGCCTCCAGCATTGGTCTGTTATATGTATATCAAATGGGTGATTGTTTACACTACTTCATCACTTACAAGGACAATATGGCGAATTTATTATACTGAAACGGTGTAAATACTATACTGTAATCCATGGCCCTTGAGAAACTGAGGTAATCGACAAGTGTAATAATAGAATAGCCGGAGTAATTTCATATGTCCTGGTTATCTTTGGAGAGAAACTCTTAATCTGCCTCCTGTTAAACGTTTTCTGCCATGCAAGTTATCCCAGAATAGTATTGAAAAAACTTGGAATTTATTAAAAATTCCAACATCAGTCTTATCGGCAGCCGCGAATTACTTTTGTTATAGATCTGGTAGAGATATAGGAAATTAGGTCCAGAATTATGGAAAAAGATATTGAAGTAACAAATGATGTACGCTAAATTCCTGTTGATGACAATAACGATAATTTCCATAAATAAGGTGTAATATAAGAGAGGAGGAAAACGAATGCAAACAGGATACAAATAATAAAATATTTGCCTATAAAATCAATTTTTCTTAATGTTGAATTTTATTCCTTTAAGAAAAGTAGGGTCCCCAGGTTATTTTGGTTGTTGGAAAAATTACATTTCTTATATTTCCAGAGGAAAAAAAAAAATCTTATAGTAGAAATGGCCGTAGTTACAAAGCTGGGGCAATCCAGGCAAAGCAAAGCAAAAAGGTTCCAAAGTACTATATACATACATGCATATTGAATATAACATGTATGATTTTGTTTAAAGTCTTTTTTCCCCTCTGTTTTTCTCATCTTTGTCTCTTTGTGCAAAGCATTGGCCGGGAATGGAAAAAATAGGATGTCCAGGGAATGAAGCCGAGGGAGGAAAACTGGGTTAACGGTCAGTGTTCTGCGAAACCTCTTTTCTATTCTGTAGTGTTGGTACGTCGGGTAAACGAGGATGAAAGGAAACAAAAAAAAGAGAAAAGAAAAAAGAAAGAAATCATATTAGAAAAATGGAAAAGGGTATAACAGAGCGTGGGTTATATCATTGCGTAGGCATAAGGATGCAGGGAGGGGGAAAACATCCTTTTGATGAGTTTGCAAGAGAGGTTGTATAGTAGTGTATAGAGGAAGTTGAGTCGGCACAGAGATAGAAAGCAAAGAGAAGTCCATGTGCCCATTCCACTCTTCTCTTTCCTTTTCTCAAAGCATGACCATGTCGGTAAATAGAAGTATGCATTTTTTATATGCACTGTTGCCTTATCTTAGTTGGCTAGCAATCAATGTAACACAACTCAGTTTATAGTAAATATTTCATTTTTTGCCTTTATTATATTTCTCGTTCTATTATTACTCTAGAGTTGGATATTTGTATTTTCTCTTACTGCTGTAAGAGAAAGTATTGCGATCGTGTTCGATTTTAGAAATTGAGGTTTCACCGGAAATACATGTTTTGTATATATGTAGAAGTGGGATTACATGCTAGAAGGCATCCTTGGCTCAGCTAATCACATATTGTATTGAAAGAACTCAAATAATATTTGAAATTTAACGGCAAAAATTCCGCAGAACTCTTAAAAATCAGTTTTTCCGGGAAAATCTTTCAAGTGAAAGTTATTACGAAGATTTCCACCAGTTGTAACCACCCCTCAGCTATCAGAAAAACATGTCTCAAACTCCAGCAACAACAGTGTTTCAGCCAGCAACTCGACCTTCAACTCTACACGTACCCTTTGCAACATACCCAGGTCACCACAAAAGGGGGTTCACAGATGATGGAGAATCATTTCTTGTCGACTGAGCGGCCTCAGTCTTCTTCCCATGATATGCGAACGATTCTCAATAATTTTCTATCCTGACTCAAAGATATAATAAATCTTCTCCTGTCTCTCGTAACTAAGGTCCTTGCTCAGTTCCTTCCTCATTATACACGGTAAATTTCTACAACAAATCAATCCCTGAATATCTTCCTCTGGAATATTAATGACTTGAACACAACGAATTTCACATATTATTATGCGACAAACGCATTGACCCTCATTACAGAAACACATTTCACATCACGATCATTTTTACACATTCCTGACTACATCAGAACTGACCATCCGGACAATACAGGCCAAATAAGGTTCTGTCATCCTTATCCGCACCAGTACATCTCATCGTCTTTACCAAACATTTCCTCATTTTCCATACAAACAAAGCAATTTCCACAGCTGCAGCGTACTGTCCTCACAGAAGACTGAAACGCCGCTGACCCCGTGACCACCTTTCTTCTACTTAACATCGATGTTTATTAAAACACTTTAGGTAGTACTTCCATTGGATCGCATCTCGTAACAAGTTTTTCGTGCCCTGTAACCATTCTTGTAACAGATTCACTTACTAGCCTTGTTTTATAGTTGTGAATGTCTAAAATGAAAATAAAAGAATAAATATAAGGAGGAATATCATTGAGAAATATTGATTCTCATTAATATTGAATCATTATTCTATTGTATCTTTAAATTGGATTTTCTACAAATTACTTAGCAGTTTAATGTTTTAAGTAGTAGCAGTTTGTGTAATTGGTTTTTTTATCAATTAAATTTGGGTAAATTCCCAGCGTATTGAAGAAAGGAAGAGGAAATATCTAATAATAAGTATATAGAAATATATTGTACGTGTATGTCGGTATAATATATCAATCGTGAGAAATGCGTGTGTGAAGTCGGCGGTTGTGAAACATTTAGAGGTATTGGTAAGGGGTATTAATAGTAGAGGGAACACACACACACAGAGTTGACAGTCGGTATAACCGAGCAGTATCTTCTGTCGGCTGTTCCAGCTGTCTCCCAACTCTTCCTTTATAGTAGTATTTCTCTTCTCACATTTAGTTAAATGGAAGGAGGGAAGTAGCAGCAGCTAAAGTTGGCTGTTACAGACAAATGTTTGAAGTTTATGTCAGTCGGTGTCAATTTATTGCCTTCCTTAGTTTACGTTGTGTTTTGCACCATGTCTCTGTATATTTCTTGTTCTTGCTACGTCACTAAGTTCCTCTACTCTTTACATACACCTACCCAAAACTCTCTTACACAGTTCCTTCCCAGTTTCTCCTGCAGCATTTCTGTTGTTCCTCTATTCTCACTTTGTCTTGCTCTTTTGTCAATGAGTTGCTCTTTAATACTTTGTAGTAGCGCATTGTTCTTCCAACTGGTAGCCATGACAACCATCTTACATAATTACCTATTGTGTACATAATTTATCCGATGTTTAATTAGATTTATTTTTAACTGTTATTATTTTTACTACATCAAAGACAGAATATAAACAAAAATCGAAGATGATAAAAAATAACAAATTCCTAGATTTATGAATAAACATGGAAATATTGTCCATGCGGAGAGTGGGGGAGAAGACAAATTACAGCACCATCATGGTTTTTCCTTTCAGCTTTTTCTCACATCAACGTTTGATCTAGAAAAAAAAATCATCATGATACGCGTACACAGAACTTATTCTTTCTGCACTTAATAAAATTCTCTTGAATGATAAGGAAAAGGTTATAATTACGATTTGCTTATTATAAATACAGTTCCCAAAAAGATAAAAGATCAAGTATTTATTTTAAAATATTAATGCAAGGGTTTGACGTTTCTCAACACAACTATAACAAGATTAACTAAAATAAATTCTTGAATGCATTTATTGTTTCGTTCCTTTTCTCTTAAGCTAATGCGATCATATCACATGTTCAATATCGAGTTTTCATCGGAAATATGTTTTCAGGTTCCCTGAGTGCGAAGAAAATTTTTAGCCAATAATCTATTTGTGTTGTGTGTGTGTGTATGTGTGTGTGAGAGAGAGATAGATAAATCTACCACTTTTTGTAACATTTTCCACAAAAATTATTTTAGGTGTAGTTTTGCTGAATGTGTGGCGTTAAATTTCAAACGTTATTTACGGAGTTGGTTCATTGTTATTGGCGCTCCTATCTAGACTACAAAGTAATCACTAATTGCCTACCTAGGTAGATACTTGTCGCCTCTACCACGTCTATATTTATGTTAGGACAAATGAATAAAATATGAAATTTAAAGGAATTTGTAACTTACTTAATCCGGTTTTTCCCATTGTGGGTTACCGTCAGGTCATTTCCCGCCTCCACTTGTCTCTATCCCACCACTCTCCTTCCTTCAAACTTCGACCCGTCATCTGCTCGCCAATCTCCTCTTCCCATTTCTTCGCTGGTTTTCCTCTCCCTCGGTTTCTGGAAGGATTCCACTTCCTTACCTCTTCCGGCCACCTCCCCGGACCCATTTTTCTCAGGTGCCCATACCACCTCAGCTTCCTTTTGGCTAACCTTTCCTCCATACTTTCCTTTACATCCATTTTCCTCCTAACACCCACATTCCTCATTTTATCCATTCTGGCCTTTTGAATGCACCGCCACCATCTACAACATTCTATTGCAGACCTTCTACGTGGCAGTCCAGGTTTCCGCCCCATACATGAGGATCCCGTCTGTTATGGAGTAGATAATTCTTTTTTTATTCTCCTTGGAAATTGTTTTGTTCCACACCACTGGGTGAAGCATTCTCACTGCCTTCCGGGTCCGCTAAGTTCTTGTGGTCACTTCTTCGTCACATCTTCCCACTTCTTCCAGCACTGATCCCAAATATTTGAATGCTTTTATTTTCTTGCACCTATCCTCTCTAATGTACAAATCCTCTTTCTCATTCTCTTCTATTACCATATATTCCGTCTTTCCAAAGTTTATCTTCATTTCCCAGTCCGTGTAAAACAACTTCAATTTTCTCATCATAAGCTCGAGATCTTCCCTATCTTGAGCGATGTCCACCTGGTCATCCTCAAAAAATATTGTGGAGAAGTGCATATTCCCTACCGGTACACCCATCCTTCCACATTCCCTGAACCATCCATCCATCACCCTTTCCAGGTACATTTTAAATAATGTGGGAGACATACAATATCCCTATTTTGGCCTGTTGGAGGCCTCAAAGGGTGCAGATAAACTATTGCCCTGTTTCACCTGATATCTGTTCCCTTCGTACATCTTTTGCACCGCTCGAATCAGATCACCCTCCACACTAATTTCCCGCAGTGCTCTCCAAACTCTTTCTCTCGGGACTTCATCGTACGCCTTTTCCAGATCTAGGAAAGCCAAATGCAATTCTTTTTTCCGTTCTTTACGGCGGTAATATCTGTAACTTCTTCCCTATTCCTAATAACAAAGGTTGATTTCTTACCTCTGTTTAAAAGAAAAAGGTTTCTACTCACCAAAAACTCCGCCAGTTTTACCCCTCGCCGGTTGGTGTCGCTGCTTCCCCATAAAGTGCTATGCGAGTTGGCATCGAATCCGACCAGCAAAGGTAGATTCTCCCACTCATACCACTCCACCAAACGCTCCACTGCCCGGCCTGGTAGTGGCTCTTCCGAATCGTATGGTAGGTAGGCCGATGCCAGAACCGGCCTGCCTGTCGCCTATCTTGTCTTGATCGATACTACCGTCAAATCTCTAGAACAAAACTCCCTTAACATTATACACTCCAAATCATCTTCGGAATGTCCTCTCCCTCCAGCATTACATACTGGATTTGATCCCTCGGCGTAATGGCCTGTCGAGCTGTCCAAGCCCTAGTCCTCTCATCGCCGCAAGTGATTAGGAACATGCCCCCACTTACCACGTCTGACTCCTTTTATTGCGGTCACCAGCCTTCATCAGGAGTGCCCTTCCTACACCCAATATCATCCAGAGCACTCAGCAGTTGTGCTCTGACGTGCTCCGCGTCGTCCTCGGTCATTACCTCACCATCCGCTCTGACCACGGTGACTTGTGGCTTCTTACCTCTCCACCTTCGGCGCTTGGCCTCGGGAACGCTTTCTGGCATCTCCTCCGTGCCCTTCTTCTTCTTCTTTTCCCTCTTTTTGCTGGAGTCTCTCTTCTTGGTTTCACTCGGGGTCCGCCTTTCGGCGGTCCCCTCGATTCGACCAGGGGAGGCCAACAGAAGCCTCCTATTTAATACTCCTATTTAAACTCTCCGTGGAGGCATCCCCCTCCACTTCTATATTTGTGGAACAAGTAGCCACAAATACTTGTTGAGGACTGCCGGTGTGCCTTGTTCCTCAACAGCACCGGAGACCTTCGTGGTGATTTTAGCACCCTCTTTTGCCACGGACTGAGGACGATGTTTAATTTGTCCTTCCATATTTTGCTTATGTAGAAAGGGAGAGGTATGATGTTAGTGATATATGTGTAAATGTGGGGTTGAGATGTATGGTGTATGGTGTTTCCTCACCAGGTTCCTACAACTACAGGTACCTGGCCGAACTCCAGCGTGTAAGTCGCTCCCCACAGCCGCCCCAGGTCTTCCATTGTCCAAATAGACTCTCTGAAGTGAAAACCTGTTTTCAGAGGCTCAAAAATGAACCTATGGTGTGGAGTAAGTGAAACTGTTCCTACGTCGGGTGCCGAGTAAGTGTTATGTAATCCCGCCGTGGTGTCTGCCGCCAGAGCCCGATTGGCCTTGCAAAAGCACGTTGTCCAGTCCCTGCGGCGTGGACGCTCAGGTTGGCTCCAACCCCACAACTGAAATCGCCTAAGCTTTCCACCAGTCGCAGGGTTGTTTAGGGTTGTAAAAAACTTGTTTGTTTAGTAATACAGTAATCTATAAGCGATCGTAGACCTCTCGCTGGCTGACTCCAAAAATTGTGTATATCTCTATGTTGAAAAAATGTATTTTGTATCTTTAAATCATTCATTTCGCATGTCCTCTATTAAACGGTCCCCATTATCATTTCTAATTTCCTCTCCATACTGTCCCACTACATTATTATCGCTTGTCTTTCCCACTCTTGCATTCAAATCACCCAGGATAATTATTTCTTCATCCCGTTGGGTTCCTCCATTATCGCGCTCAGATCTCATAAACTATCCTTTATTGGTTTCTCCCTCATCATTATTAGGGGCAAACACTCCCAAAATCATGATTTTTCCTTTCGCTTCAAAACCATTTCGTTTATCTCGGTCCAGGATATCACAAATCTTTCATATTTTCTCTTAAGAAGAATTGATACCCCTGCACAAGTTCCTTATCCTCTCCTGACCATATATTGCTGTAACTTCCCCAGGTCTCTTGTCCCCGTCCTTTTTTCTTCGTTTTCGTCAAGACCAATACGTCCGAATACCTTTTATTAATCTCCATCTCCACTTGTTATTTGAAATCCCTCTAACGTTGCATGTTCCAAAAGTTAAAGTTCCTTTTCGTTGCCATTGTCGTTTCCCTTGTAATCCGTTAGTTTTCTTCTTGTGACCTTTTTTAGCAGTTGATTGTTTTCCGCAGGCAAGGAGCTGGCCTACCGTGCAACTTCCTAAAAACCCCTGGAGGATTGGGTTCCGTTGAATTCGGGGAGGACCCCCTAGATAGGCTGCCTTCTCCACGGCTCTTTAGAGGCCTATCTACCCTAGAATTGCTGTGCTTATTGAATGGCGGCATTCACTCGCCTTATCACAGTGGAATTTTTAGGCTCCTGTGGTATTTATTGGGAATGCCCCGGCCGCAAGGAAACTCTCCAAGCCCTGTTCCACTGCGGCCTCATGGTCCGGGCCGCTCAATTGGAGCAAGCTCCTTGTTCACGGCTAATCTGCATATCTGCCGGCCGTTCGCTATCGCCACCTCCGACCCGTCCGGTAGCTCGAGGCCTAGTACCCGGTTGGAAATTTGTCATTTTATGTAAAATTGTATTCACAGCAATCAGGAAAGTCGTTTGAGTGATTCACACACAGATTTTTTTTTTTTTTTTTTTTTTTTTTTAACAAACAGAAACGGAGAAATGAGTATTTACAATCCATTATTAAAGAAACTTTTACCATTTTTTTTTTTTTAATTTAATATGCACACATAAATTAGTTGATAAATGTATAAATAAACCAGGTTTATATGGGACGTTAATTGATTTTAATATTTCATTAGGCTCCCCTTGTATTGTATATGAAACTTTTATTAAAAATATTAAATTCATTTACCTTTATCTCTCACGCTCCCTTTTTAACAGCCTAAATTAAAACCTTTGGTCTGCCAGATATCCTTTAACACCTCTTTCATTAATACCTATATATTAACGTTATTATTTAATTGAATTTAATGATTTACTGGTGTATTATCTGGATTTTAAATTTATTAAACAATGGATTTATGTATGTTATCATTGGATTTTATTGTTAATGGTTAAAAATTAAAAAAAATTTAGATTTTATCACACTTACTGATGTGAAATGAATTATCGTGATCAGTCAGTTTCATTAAAATTGAGTTTTCACCGGAAATATGTGTCATTAGGTTTCCTAAATGCGAGAAAATGGTTTTTAGCGAAAATGGTTTTTTATGCACGTACATACATATATTGGCGAGAGATCGCTCACGCGCATGTTCTCCTGTAACTTCTACCCAGTAGCAGCAGGTATTCCTCAAAGTTTTATCTAAGGTCCCGTCCAAGACATCACCTTCCTATTCTTCCTTTTCCTAAACCTCTTCATATCAATCTAGCCGTATATACGGATCATGTTCTAGTGTACACATCATTATAGAGAATTAAAACAAGTTTCATTACATACTTTTACAGTTATAAGGAAAGTATAGTGGGATTTTGGAGGGAGACAACTAATAAACTAAAACTAGGGACTTACTGCACATTTAGTACTTATAACTTAGGGCTTATTTAATATGAGAAAGAAATAAAAAGAGAGAGTATGTATGAGAGAAAGATATGAGAGCGGCCAAGTGAGGGACTTGACGAGGTGGTTGTGGATGTTGAGACTATAATAGTGTGGTGATGGAATTCTGTCTGTCACCCTCTGAACGTCTTCCACAAGGGGTAAGGAAATAAGCCGGTGTTTGTTTTCCAAAATACCTGCCTGGCCCAGCGTGGTAACAGCGAAACTAGCGTTATTTTATGGATTGGAAGGGAACTAGACTTATCGTATGTGATATGCTGTCTCAGAAGAATTGCGATCCTATCAAGTTTGCAGTATTGGAGAGTTGTCACTATTACTGACAGACTTAACATTTGCAGTAGACGAACTGACAAAATACTGCTCTAAATGGAAAAATCTAGAACAAATCATAACCAAACTAATGCTGTATGTTCTACTAAACTTAACCTACAATCATCAGACACTTGAAATACAACAGTACTTTAATATCTTGCCATAACTCTGGATAACTAATTGAACTTCCCACGTACAGACAAAGTGAATCAAGGAAAATTGACTATAAGAATACTTTTCCCGTGACTCTTCTCAAGCGCCACAAAAAATGGCTGAACAAAACAAAACACCTACTTTATAACGTCGTCGTCTAGACCTACTATGTTAAACTCTAGATAAACTCAAAACAAATGAATAAAATGTCCTCCAAAACGAAAACAAATCGCAGAAATCTCAAACTTGACATAGGTAGTACTTCCGCATTAGAAACGAAGATTTCAGTCAAAATTCATCAACCGGAAATGCGACTTTACTGGATTTTTGTTTTCAATTTTTCGCAAATTTTTTTTTTTTTTTTTGAAAAAGGCTCATAATGTTTTTCTTTAAACTTCGTATACCACATAAAAGTACCTTATCACTTTTATTTGTAAGATTTTTCTGGCAAATTGGTTGGGGGGGGGGGGCGTTCTGAGGCAGTGAAACAGTAGCGTATAGTTTTCTTTTAATGTGTCACTTCCGAAATTAAAAATTCCACGGCTAACTGGAAGTGCGACTTTACAGAAGTTTTTTAGACAGTTCTATGGAATTTTTTGGGCATTAAATTTCAAATGTTATACGAGTTGGTTCAGTGTTTCGGGGCTCACTTCTGGATTGTACTTCTACTACCTGCTGTTAGGTACTTGTACTACTCCCCCGCAACGCTGGACAAAGAAGTACGTAAAATATTAATTTCAAAGATAATTTATCATTTAATGTATTGATTGTATTTACAACGGTAAGAGAAAGTTGTGTGAATGCTTCACGTCAGATTTTTTTCATATCTTACCGTTGAAACACTCTTCCATAAAAAATGAGTTTTTAAATGTGTATTTAATAATTTATCTTTAACTCTCCTATCTCTTCTATAAAAATGTATTTAAATCTAATTAATTTGTTTATATTTTAAAATGGATGTGTTGACAAAATTTATTTATTAGATTTATAATACATTAAAAGGATTAGCACTATATTTATGTTTTAAATTAAGCTCGAACAATAAAGCCGCAATTATTTCTGTTGTTATTTTATTTCTCTCTCTTTTTTGTTTTGTTTAATCACATTTAATTCTTATCATATGTGTGTGGAGTGTGTATATTTGGTAGTGGAGAGACAATATATATATATATATATATATATATAAAATATATGTCTGTGTATGTGTGAATGTAACTCTGAATTAGTTTTAAACGAGAAATGAAAACTCTCCGTCTCTCTTTTGTGAGGCCGCTCTTTTGGATAGGGTCAGTAAGTGCTGTGTTTAGTAAGTGGAAATACATATATACACTTATACACACAGACATATACTATTCTTTTTAGTACAAATTTATACTTTCTAGTTTTGTTTTTATTTCTCATTTGTTTAATTAAATGTTGATTCTGTGAATACTACAATATATATTTGTAAACATAAATATATTAAATTAACTTTTCGTTTATTTTAACTTTTTTTTTTCTTATTATTTTCTCTAACACCTGTTCATCGAAAATCTATGTTTTGAGGTTTGCTGAGTACGAAAATGTAGTTTTTAGAAAATGGCGTATGTATATGTAACCTGGTCTCTGGTGTAAGTATGAAAAATCGCAGGCGCATATCGTTTGAATATTGGCATGACATCTGACCGGAAGTTATCTGCCAGAATTCCTCAACCGGAAGTATCTCTTTACTGAATGTTTTTTTCTTCTTCAGTTTTTTTTTTCGATTTTCACGAAAATGGATACAAAGTTTTCCTTCAACCATCGAATAGCTTGTCACTCACACATAATATATGTATAGATATATCACTTTTAATTTATTTGTAATATTTATTTTGTAAGAAAATTCCTTTTTGTGAGTGGTCACGGGGCGGTGGGGCGGGGATTTCCCCCTAAAGTGCTACTACAGAATATTTGACTGTTAACACTTTATACTGTAAATGAGAATTAAATTTGTTGCCAAAATTCCAAATGTGAAGAAAAATTTTATTCGATTAATTTTTGCTCTATTTTTCTCAACAAGTGATATGACCCGAGAGATACTATTTGGCATATATTTTTATACTAACTAATCATGCTGGAACCTAGCATTTTTTTTGTTTGTGACACTGTTTTTCGAGAAAAGTCATTTTAAGCAAGGGATGAGCCATGTGTGATGTTTGGTTCTACCAAGTATAAAATGATTGAATATGAATTAAATATGTTGCTAAAATTCCAAAGTTGAAGAAAATCATTTGACCGGAAGTTCGAATTTTCTTTAACAATATTTTTTTATTTTATAGATTACCACAATTTTTTCCATTGCCATCCCAGCGGTTTATTTTTTTAAACTTGGTATACAAATCACTCCCGACAAAATGTTTCAAATAAAAGTGATTGGTATTTATGTGTATAAATAGTATACGAAGTTTAAGGAAAATCGTTGTAACAGTTTTCGAGGTAATTGAGAAAAACTAAAGAAAAAGAAAATCGGAAAAGTGGCATTTTTAGTGGATGGATTTTGCCCAAAATCTTTTGGCTGATGCAGCGTTAGTACCACCTAAACGGAATACCAAGTTTGCGATTTTTCGTTTTTGAGAAATTTTTTTAACACACACTTTAGATCACACACAGACCATTAGATCTAAAAAAACATATGTTTCGCACTCGGAGATCTTAAAATATGTATTTGCAGTGAAAACCTAATTTCTAAAATTGCATGCTATCGCAGTACTTTTGCTTAGTAACCTAAGTAAGAGAAAGTAAATAAGTAGAGTGGGCATGATTTTTGCACGGTGATATATATATATATATGTTCCGTGATTACAGTTGTTTGATGAGTGTTGTATTGAAAAGAAAGTTTTAATGATAATGAGGTTTTAATATGAACATGCTCACCGAGCAGTAATGTGTCATAAAATGTTATCGGAAAAAAATTTCTGGTATGAAACGGTCTAACCACGACTAACTCTTACTGTTATTTTCTATGTTTTTTTTTTTTTAAATTTTACCATTTATATTAAATGTTTAGTTGTCTAATATATTATATTTGTGTTGAAATAATAAATTACTCTAAAAAGTCAGTTTGGATGTAGGCCAAACTTTGCACTACTCCCAGAACTGCTTGTAATCTGCTTCTATGTCGCACACTCCTCCATCTCGAAATTCAAAGTCCTTCTCGGGCACCATCTGAGATAGAATGTTGTAAATTGTCATTTTATTTATTTTTAACTGGTAACTCCCCCCTTGTGTGTAAGGAAATAAAAAAAAAAAAGAAAAAAGATTTAATCAATATTTTTAAAATCAACAAGGAAAAAAAAATTTTCTTGATGAAAATTTTTGAGTTTGATATAAAGGTCAGCCAGTGCTAGGTAGTGCATGAGAATTGTGTCTGTCTTCTTTGTTCTTGATTCCAATAACAGTTTCATATCTTCACCAGTCTTTTAGCTTATTTTAACAAAACAATCTGGAAACAATGAACTTTCCTTTTTTAAAAGGTTATTTTGAGCCACATTTATACTGTGTATTGTGTGTATTGTGTCTGTATTATCTTGTAGGTATATAAAATTACATAAATTAATGAAGAATATAAATATAAATCGTAAATAAAGAATGATGATTTCTTAAATAAATATAATATTGTATAAAATAAATAAAGTGATGTATAAAAACCATAAATATTAGTTGGAAATATGTCTGTTGTAATTAATATTTGAGTACGCAGGTGGTCGCACTATTGCTGTTATATTAGTATCCTGATTCGTTTTAGACGTGGAGCCAATAGAAATTGGAAATGGGCAATGTAATTAATTAATAATATATATATATATAATGTGAAGTAGGAGGGTGAAGATAAATTATATTGATAAAGCAGGGACTGGAAAGAATAGATAAATTAATATAAAAGCACAAATACATGCCACGTACTTTTATATATATGGCAAAAATGGTAAATGGTCAAATACAAATTTTATTTTAAAAATATAACATATTTAACATAAATGTGCTCTCTGCTCACATCAGCAGATCTACAGTTTCTCTCCCAAACACTAACATTATTACAGGCATATTTTGATCTATTAGTTATTTATCATTTTTAATTTAATTAAGTTTTCGGAAATATGATTTTACCAGTAGTACAGAGATCCCATACTTCCTTACTGACTTGCAGACTAATCACAACCCATGAAGAGACCGAACCTCAGCCACTACAATTTTCTATTTTGTACGGTCCGCAATTCTCCAATTAATTTTATGATTGCCTCTATTTCTTCTTCCACGTCTCTTAGCTAACTTACCTTTGCTCTGCCCCGCGGCCTGCCCCCACTAGGCTGCTCATGTATGGCGTTTTTTTTGGACATCACATAACCTCCCATCGCAGTCTGCTGCTAGTCTTTGCACAAGACACAATACCAGACATTCCAAAAAGTTTAGCTAATTCTTAGTTTGTTCTGATCCTGAAGCCTTCGTCTATCCTTATAGGTCCGAAAATCTACTTAGACATTTCTTTGCCACCTGCCTAACTTTTGCGCATTTCTCAGTCAAAACCTATGTTTCTGTGTTATAGGGTGACAACTGGCCTCATCATTGTCTTATAAAACCTTATTTTAGCGGCTCTCGCCAAATTACTACTTTCGAACACTGACTGGAGAGCATACAAGCACCTATTTTCCAGCAGCCATTCGTGCATCACTTTCCACCTTTATATGGTTTACTGAGGAGGTTAACACAGCGCCCAAATATTTAAATTTTATTACTCCTTCAAAGGTAATTCCCCCATCCGCAGGTTCAGGAATGTCCTTCTCTTTCTTGATTTTCTCGTAGTTTCCCTCCAAATCAAATCCCTTGGCCACTGCCTCTATTTCCAAGAAAGTCACCTTTAGCCCAGCCATTGTCACCTCGTTATAAGCATGGGCTCTGTTCTAGTCTACAAATTCTATTAAAGATAAAACGATAGCTTGCTCATTGGGGGTCCCATGACTACCAGGTATTGTTTCTAGCAGATGGTCTGTTTGGCTTTAGATGTCTGTTGTTTTTTGTTTTTTAAACTTTATTTCTTCAAGTTTCACAAAAGTGTACTACACTGCGTATATAATCATAAAAATAATTTACAAAACATTTCTAATTGTTGGTATAACAAAATATAACGTAATTTAAAAAAAAAATAATTTTTTTTTACAAAATATACAAAACTTCTATATCACTGAAATAAACAAAACCTTATAAAATTTCAAAATTTATATTATTAATAAATGCACAGAATTGTCGAATGCAGTTGCATTCAGTATGTGGCCAGGGCTGTTGTCAGTACGGGCCAAAACGGCTTAAATATGTATGTAATTTCCAGTGGCCGTCAGCAGCTGGGAAACCTTGTATCTAGGTCTCCAATCTCCCAACTCTATCTAATCTAGCGAACGCTGGCAAAAAAACTGATGTGTTATTTCGCCATTAGAGCTAATTGGCCACGATGTGCCCCATTCCTGTTGATCTCGCTTCCCCATCGTTTTACGAAGAATAAACGAGACGGTATATATATATGTATATCGCAGGAAGCTCTTATACTTGATATTCCGTATAGTACCAGCTAGATATGAAAGTTTCGATTAAAATCTGCCAATCGATGTAACAACTTTTCTAACATATTTTCCCTCTAGTTTTATCGGAAAAGGCTCTTAACAATTTCCTTTATATTTTACAAACTAATTACACACACATAGATATAGGACATCACTTTTATTTTTAAAAAAATGTCAGGAAAGATAGTTTTAGATGGGTTCCGCAATTCTTTTTTCAGAATTTCTAAAATGAAAGTCGTTTGAGTATTTTATACCCAAATTTTTGCGTGAATAATGGTAAATAATCTATAAAATTGTTACCTATTCTATAAGTAAAGTTTGTTCACATTCAGTACTAGTTATAATGATTGATAATTTTGTCACTTTTGTAACATATTGTAGTGTTACGCATTCAATGAATACATTACATCCTTTTTAAAAAGCATGAGATATTAAATTACACAATATTTTAGGTTTTTTTTTTTTTTAAATTTATTAAAAAAAGAAATTATTTTCATTCAAAGTTAGGTATTAAATTTTTCCTTACCATATTTTAATGCAAGATTGAAGAAATGGCCTCCGGGTTTAATTAAAAAAACTTCATTAAAAGTCTTTTGGGTTGCGTATTTTCGCCAACAAGCTAAACTAATTCTGTAAAAACAAAAAAAACAAAAAAATTCTTTCTCCAGTTAATAAGGTTAAAAAAAAAGAAGCAAGGGTTATACTTCTAATTTTAAGGTGTAACTAAGTCTACAGAAAAGTATAGATGTTTAATTAGGATCATCGTTTGGAATCGTGTCTAAATAGTTTTTTTCTTAAGTCAGTGAAGGTTTTTTGCCATTTTATAACGAGTGGCCCAATAGTATTCAGCCATAGTAGAATGGCTTTCGACTGTATTAATATACTGCAATGATAAAGAGATGTTCATGTCTGCATTATGGGCAATCGGGGGAAGCAGCTTTACCAATTCTGTGAAGGTGGAGCTGGCATAGCCGGTGATGAGCCTAAAGCAAGCTACTGCTACAGCTCTTGGAAGACTTTGAGGGGAGTCGGTTGTATTTGGGAGATAAGCAGCCAAGCGCTTGCCCTTGCAACATTTCATTTCCTGGTGGCCTTGATCCTTTTAGCGCTTTTTAAGAGGGATAGGCAGATCAGGCTAGGTCCGCGTGAGACTGGGATCAGCTTATTTATTTTTGTAAATTCTGCAATGGGCTGGAAGCCACTTCGTCACCAACTTCTTACCAGTTGTAGAGATAGTCGCTAGCTTTTTGCGGCATATGCATACTTTGCGATTGTCTAAATACTTGGTAGAGGCGATCGCTATTAAGGCTGCCATTGAATCGGATAATATTACTATTTTACTGCTACCAAAATTCAAGATACTATCCAAGGCACTTGCTGACCGCTCTAGAAAAGTTTGGATAGCGATAGATAGGGTAATTTCTGTTGTGGTTGGGTCCGCATAGATGGAAAATATCTTTGATAAACTGATTTTATTTGCTGCTTAAATTCTAAATTTGAGGATTTTTAAACTTGGTATTTTCCCTATATTTTAATATTACATTATAGATGGTAGTGATGGAGGGGGTTGGTGGTATATAACTGAATTGGGGAAGTGGTGTTTCTACCAGATTTGGTGGTTATAGGGTGAGTATGTGGGTATGTATAATTGTGTGAGATAACTAGAGAGAGCGATGGGTTTGGATTAATGTGGTGGCTTATATATATATAAGAGCGAGAGAGTGAGGGGGAGAGGGAGAGAGAATTTGGGTACAGTAGTTATAGAGTGCGAGAGGCGATGAGAGTTAGCAGGGAGGCTAGCCGAAGGGAGATTCATTAGTAGAGCGGTCTGGGTCTGGGTTTACAGTCAGGGGAACTGGTCGGTGAGCAGCAGCCCGTGAGGGGGGGGGGAGTTCGCGCTGGGTAGTCAAGCTACGGCGGAGACTTGCAGGAGGATGTGCGACAGATAGGAAGAGATTGATCGGGTCGCCATTATGAACCTCCAGGGAGGATGGTGTCCTCTCATTTGAGTATGTGAGCTTTTGTGTATGTATGTGTGTGGTAGTTGTGAGCGTTCACCAGATACAGAGTTCAGGGTCCATATTATCTTTCAGAATTAACCTCTACTCCCCTTTCTTCTTTCTGCAGCCATGGTCTGTATATATATTGGTACATCTTGTTTTAAGGAAGATAAGCAAGTTGGCGACTCTATTATGTATGTAGACCCTAATATATATATATATAAATACATACACACCACTGTAAACAGATTTACCATTACGTCATCAGATAAATTACAATTTATTTTTCTATTTTATTTATACATTTTACTTTCTTAGTGTACATATTCTATTTTCTGTTTACAGATGGTGGAGGACATATTGCATTCTTGTCAGATTTTCAAAAATGATATTTCAGGATTTTGAAATTGAGGAAGTGTGTATTTGTGTGTGTGTTTTTATGTTTGAGTGCCGGTCTATCTGTTTTGTGTATATGTGTTCAAGGAGTGAGGTTAAAATCTATATCTACATACCGGAAATAAAGATTTTACTGAAGGTACTCGTATTGTTGAGTTATTTTTTTCTGGTACTCTTGAAAATGACTCCATTTAATGTTGTTTTAAACAAAGCAATGTTATATTATCAGGATCTACAATAATTATTATTTGATGCTCGTAGTATTATTATGGAAAAGAATATATTTTAGTATTGCTTTATATATTTTTGTGAGTACGTTTGTGTGAACAAAATATCTCAAAAAGGATAAGCTCAAACTTGGTGTTCCATTTACGTACTGCCACCGCATCTGACAGAAAGTTTGGGAAATCTATCAACTGAGTCTTTAATGAATGTTTTTTTTTCTACAGTTTTTTCGCGATGTTTTTCTTTTTAAAAAGGCTCCAACGATTTTCTTTTCCATCTCTGTAAATTATCCATTCACTTACGGAAATACCTGTCACTTTTATTTGAAATATTTTCTTGGGAAAATTGATTTTTTTGGGATTCTGGGAGAGTAGCGGGGCGTTATTTTCCTTTTTAGTGACTCTAATGTTTTCCCCTTTAATACTGTGTATGGTTCTAAAACCGATTTAATAATAATGTACATTGGAAGCTTTGTTATAATTCCAAATTTGAAGAAAATCAGTTAACTGCGATTTCATTGAATAGATTTTGAGTTTTTTTGAACTTTTCTAGAAAACAACTATAATGATTCCTTTTAAACTTAGAATACAAATTGCAGGGACATAAACCTATCACTAATACAAATTGCAGGGACATAAACCTATCACTTTTGTTTGTAATACCCTCCCCCCAATTGATTTTATTTAGTTTGGCGGAATTAGTGGTGTTAAATTTCAGATATTAACGTGGAGTTGGTTCAATGAATAAAATTTCAAAATAAAGAAAATATGTCGTTGTATATTATGATTGTGTTAACAGCAATAGGAGAAAGTCGTGTGAGGGTGGCACAATGGATTTTGTTTTTTGTTTATTCGGTATGTATTTGAGTTTACACAAGTTGTAGTTAATGAGTTAATGGAGGTAATAGTTGTAGTGTTGAGTGGAAGTGCTGTTTAGGACCGTTAGCTTGTGCGCGTTCGCGCCTGGTAGTTCCCTACAATAGTTTACGACAGTTTAGGAGTGGAAGGAGGTTAACTTCCTCTTCTTCTTCCTCATCCCTTCTCATTCGGTATTTCCTTGCCGCCAACCAGGACACTGAACCACTTCCTCCAACATAAACCTCTAGTGAAATCTCCTATATCCCTCCATCCTATTCCACCAATCTTTGACCATAAATTCCAAAAGCGCTCTGCGAGCCATCTGGAGTACCGTTTTACTATTCCTCTCACCTGTACTTCACCCAAACAACGGTTGTTCTCTGTAGACAACACACAAACCACAAATACTGTTATGGTAGAAATGAACAAGCACTGTGTGAAGTGGGTATTTGGTGTCTGGTGGCTAGAGATGTACCACCTTTAAGAAACAAGTTTAAGTTTTATATATATATACATACGTATATATATGTTCTCTATGGACACACCGGTTACCAAAACTTCACCCATTTGTTTAATTAACACAGAAGTTTTGTGGTTACTCACTGCGCGCGCCTACAGCTTCTACATGTTAATAAGTAGTTATCTCCTTTTTCTTTTCTATTTCGTTTTGTTTTGGAAGAACTGCAGTCCCATTTCTTACACTGCGAAGTAACCAGTGGTTATACATTTTTTTCGCGCGCAGCTGCTTCTAGATACATCGGAATCGTTTTTAATTGGGAATATTGGGAAAGTATTCCAAACCTGGAAATAACAGCCCGTCATCAATCAATCTTGCTTCATTAATACAGGGATTATAAATAAATTAATTTGTGATAATCTTTCTTTCGATATTTTGCTTGTTTCTTTCTTTTTTTTTCTATCGATTTTTAACAAAACATCATTTCTTAATATAATTCTATATAGTGTTTTTAGAAATTATGTTTAACATGTGCTGTTTAGCATGATTGGGTGTTTAAATTAATGAAATATGGTATGAAATACTCATACAACTTCTGTTTTGCACATAGTTAAAATTGAATAATTCCCTTCAATCTTATAAAATTCTTACTAGATGTTTAATTACCTCTCATTTACATTAATAGGAGAATTTAAACTTTATAAAATACCTTCATTAAATTATTGTTCCTATAGAACAAATATAAATTTACTATGAAAAATACCCCTTACAAATTATGCTGACCACACATACACAAATCACAGTCATATTTCTAAAAACCACTTTGTTGGACTCGAAACATGTATTTCCGATTATAACACGAATAAAAAATTGGACACGATCACAATAAGAGAAAATAAAAATATTGTAACGTTTTTCCTTGAACTAGCTACTGCAACTAGTTTCTAAGTGGGTTCGTTTAGATGAAACACTCTAAACTTAAAAAAAAAAACCAATTTATTGTTTAACACAATAAATTACAAATAAAGCACTTAATAATAATTAATACACAGTTTAAACCAACAAAAGTTCACTTAGTTCACATTTTATTTACTATTCACAAACGCACACTCCGTTTATAACAAGACTCTCTCTCGACTCGAGCTGTTGTTCACTATTTATACCAGTGGGGAAGGGTCTGGATGGTTCTAGAACATTAAAAAAAAAAACCTAGAGCGCCCCGCTAGCGCTTCCTAGCGGTCACTAGGAGAACTTACCGTGCCTGCTTTCTCTCCTAGATGGCATCAGTGGTTGCGTTACAATATAATCTTAAACGCGAGAATAACATCTTGTACAACTCTCAGGCAAACCTGAATTCTTGTGTGAAAAAAGGCCACTCTCTCTCTCTCTCTCTCTCTCTTGTCAAATAAATGACTATTTTCATTTTCCCCCTCAAATCAGCAGGCGATAAGCTCTAAAATAATAAGCTAAGTTCTAAAATAATAGTTCTATATATGAGTATATTTCGGTTGCAATAATAAATTTTGAGTTCAACAATGTTGAATTTAATTAATTATTCTACATTTTTAATTGTGTGTTTTGAGAATTATTCAAGTTGAAAAGAATTGGTTACATTTTTTTTGTATGTTTGTATGTCTGTTGGCCAATTTTGGTTATTTAAGAGCAGCACAAACTTACTGCCGCAAACCCACAAGTTATTTAAACTTGTTATTATTCTAATATCCGAGCTTTGTAATACGATGGTATCTATATCAGAATGAACTTTTTTGTTTTCCATATCCTTTTTTTAAATAACTTTTCAAAAGCTCATTATTATTGAAAGTTAGTCTCATTAAGTTTAATTTTGTTCTTGTTCCAGGTAAGTGTAATAAATGGGATATATTCCCGTTCACAGGTGGATATTGAAAGGTAATTAAAATATTTCAATTCTTCTTACTTTCCACATTTTTTTCTCCAGTATAGATACAATTAGTTTTATTATTATTTTATAGGCTTATGTTTTAGAATCAGAGAAATCAGAAAGTGTTTTAAGTACGTCTGTATTTTTGTTATTTTTTAGATTTAGATAATGAATTTGCGATAGGCTTATAAAATTTCTTTTTAACCGGTTTTTTTTTTTTTTTTTTTTTTTTTTTTTTTTTTTTTTTTTTGTGAACTTCTTATTTAATTTTATTATTATATATTTAATGATTTATTTGGCTCTGAAATTTTGTGGACTGGGAAATGTGTATGAAATTTTCTTTGTTATTGCTTTCACTTTATTCGCTTCAATATATTTGAACTAGTATTATAAATATGGCAATTTAAACAATATCACATTAATTTAAAAAATATCTTTTTATTATAGTTTGTTTTTTATTTATTAAAACTTTCTCTAAGGGCGAAATGGGGATTCTTCTAGTTAGTACTAGAATGTTCTAAAAGATTAGCAGAGCTTTCTTTCTAATAGGATGTACATCTAGTCTGGGCACCAGATTATATCGGAATTTTTGGGAATGAGAAGGTGGATAGATTTGCCAAATTAGGCGCCTCGCTTCCTTTCATTTGTCCCGAGCTACTTGTTGCTTGGTCTTTAGGCACATTCTGTCAAGCTTCCAGTCATGGATAGTTTCACAGTATTCATGTGTATGGATGAGCACAGAGGGTTTTCAGCAGTCTAAGATGCTCATTGGGAATCCGGACTATTAGTGAGTTGTTGCTGTGTCTTTCACGGACCTCTCCCAGGCATCTGGCTGGATTGAGGGTTAAGGAGACACCCCTGCGTAACAGGGCTCATGCTAAACCACTTTTATAGATCTGTGAGACAGAGGCTGGTCTGTGAGACTCTTAGAGTGTGTAAACTGAATTTACTCTGTGCAAGTGTATGTTGTCACACTGTCTGAAAAACGCATCCTGAAGATGGGCGAACGCCCGAAACCGGTCGATGACCACAAAATAAAGCAGGCTACCACGGAAAATGTCTCTGATAAATTTATATATGTAAATGAATATATTCGTGTGAAAACGCAAGCAAGAAAAAAATTACAATTCCCAACAATATTATTGATAGTAATACACAGTTTTTCGCGATAACAATATTATTTTAAGGGAAGGGATTAGCTAAGTGGTTAGCGCACTGGACTCCCACGCGGAGGACTCGGGTTCGAGTCAAGCTGTGCTGCCCTTAGATTTTTTTCTTTCTAGGAGCCCCAATAGCTCACTGTCCGGTGATGGACAGTGTAGTCTGTAACGAGAGAACACTGTCTGGAGGCCGGCAGTGCTCTGAGAAGGCTCCGGGCGCCAGCGACCATAGATGTTGACGCGCCTTAAATTTAAACAAAAAAATAGCTCCAATATATGAATAAAATTGTTCTGCTGTCACAATAATGTGCAGTAAGGGTATCTTGAGTGAATATTTTAATTTTAGAGTTAAAAGTGTTGATAAAAAAAGTACGTTTTCTTAAATAAATCAGTGACACTTCTCAGCACTCATCGTCCGAAGCACCGTCATTTGAATATCTGCATTGAATATCGACTTTATAATATAATTCCACCCGAAGTTTTCTCCATATGCCTTTCATTTTTTGATTTCAGTTTCTCGTTTTTTATTTGCAAATTAATAAATGAAGAGAAATAGGGTAAATAAATAAAGAAATAAATATAACTTTCATTATAATTTCATTTTATTTAATATGTATATTGATAAAGCTGTGTCTTAACTAAATTTGGCTTTCTGTCTATTTTACCGACGGAGGATAACCTGTTATTGATAGGTCTTTAAAATGATGTATAAACCGTGCGTTCATATTTGAGATTATTTTGGACAATTATATCATCATTTATGGTAACCATAGCAACTTCACCGAGCGTTGTTGGAAATAAATAAACAGCTTAGTTAATTATTTTAGATGAAAAATATAAAAAATTACAGTGTGAGACTATACAGTTGATCACCTGTCTTGTGTTGATTCACAAGACAGGTGATCAACTAGATTGCGGCAATTATAGAGGCATTTCGTTATTCCCGACAGCCTATACAATTTTATCGAACATCCTTTTTCAGAGGTTGCTTCCTTATGTTGAGAGGATATTAGGTCTATATCAGTGCGGCTTCAGAAAGGGTAAATCGACCACTGATCAGATTTTCAATTTGAGGATGATCCTAGAAAAGGGATGGGAATATCAGCTTAACACATACCACCTATTCATAGATTTTAAAGCCGCTTACAATACTGTAAATAGGTGTGAGCTGTATAAGGCTATGATCGAAATGAATATACCAATGAAGCTCGTGCCAACCGCCTCGTTGCGATGAGTATGTCGATGTTCACTGCGTTGTGCGGATACAGTCGAACATCTCCTCGCAATTCCAATCAAGAACCGGATTAAGGCAAGGTGATGCATTGGCCTGCTTGCTTTTCAGCCTGGTACTCGAAAGGGTGATCAGAGAGTCGGGTATCCAAACCTCGGGAACCATTTTCCATAAATCCGTGCAGCTCTTAGCGTACGCGGATGACATAGACGTTGTGGGTAGAACTGTCGACGCTATAAAGAGTGTTTTCCTGAGCATTGAAGCCAACGGCAGGAGACTGGGTTTGGTGGTCAATGAAGAAACAACAAAATTCTTCTCTACCGACCCAACAGTAAAAGAGCCACTCTGCGTAGACAACTTTAAATTTGAAAATGTTGCTGAATTTGTTTACCTGGGATCCCTTGTGACGGCAGACAACGACGTATCTCAGGAAGGAAGGAGGTTGATGTTGGCTAATAGGTGCTACTTCGGCCTAAATAAGCACTTAAAAAGTAAAGTGCACCAAACAAGGGGCACCAAACTTAGGCTTTACAAGGCCCTTATTCGGCCTGTATTGGCATACGCCTCAGAAACCTGGACCATTTCAAAGACCGACGAACACCGTCTGCAGGTGTTTGAAAGGAAGCTACTGCGCAAAATCTATGGCCCAGTACGTGAAGATACGATCTGGCGAGGTAGAAAGAATAGAGAACTGTATGTTCTAACGAAGGAGCCCCCAGTAGTAGCTTGGATCAGGTTAAACAGACTGAGATGGGCGGGCCATGTGGCAAGGCTGAGTGCCGACGAAATCCCTTCCAAACTGCTGCGCGAGACCCCGGATAGGAAACGGAGAGTTGGGAGACCCAGATTGCGTTGGCATGATGGAATTGCCCAGGACGCGAGGAACATTCTCGGACTGCGGAACTGGATGGCGGCCGCTAAAAATAGGGACGACTGGCGGAAACATATTGAGGAGGCCAGGAAGGAAGAAGATTGAATATTTTATATATATGTTGTTAATATTTCATCCATCATTCCTGGTATTATTCTAGTTAATTAATAAATAAGTTAAATCTATGGTCATAATTCCATATATATATTAAAAAGATGTATAAAAATTTAAGAGTCCATAAAAATTGTCCCAGAGGCGACATACTCAAAGATCTTCAGAATGAACCGCCCCCATTTCTTTTTCCTTCCTAATTAGGCACCATTAGGTAGGCAAAGTACCCTAAAGAATAGTTTATTACTTATATAAAGACTTACTTTGGAACTCCGATATAAATGCCTTGCTATAATTGGATTTAAATTTCTTCACATTTAACTCTGACTTTGACATTAGTTCACAGCTTAAGAAATATATATATATATATATAAACAAAGCATAATAAAAAATGATGAAAAAGCTTTTCATACTTGAAGGCAAGCTACGTGCTGGATTCTTAAGCAACAGAACTTACGTTAAAGTTCCATAACCATTAAAACTTTTACAAAGGGAGCGAAAAATAAAGAACAAATTTTTTTGTCATTTTTCGTCTATTTCCTTTAAAGTTTTCCATTAAATAGCACCAATTTTGCGCCCCTTTTTGTTTGTAATGTATGCAATTTTGTTTGGCAAAACCAGCATGTAATGTTCTTTTCTTTTCAAGTCATTGCATGTAAAGTGCTGTTATTAACTGTATTCTGAGCACTTTCGGTAAAAATCACCTTCATGAAGTTGCTTTATTGGAGTTGTCCAACTTTTTTATTTTATATTAGTTCGTTTTTTTTTCACTCTCTACTTTTCTTTAGTCCAATGTTGCTAATGATCTTGTTGTTCTATTAATTCCTTTGAAGCATTCAAAGCATTCCTTTGAAGCACTCCGAGTAATTCTTTTTCTACCGTACTTCCTTCCAACCACACTTCCTTCCAATTCTCATTGGCCACTGCGATCAGCTGTTTGTTAATCATTATCAGTGGTTAATTTCATTCAAGAAAATCACGTCATTTATCAACCCGTCGCGTATTTACTTATTGTAAAGTTATGAACTGTTATAAATGACAAATGAAAAGTTATTAAAACAAAAATCTGTTGTGAAATCCTCGCACAACTATATCTTACGGTAGTTTACGTAGTTGGGATTGACAATTTCTTCAAAACTTATAATCTTGACTTAATGTTTAGAAATGACGTCTTTGAGGGAAGGGTGGTGACACCTTTCACTTCATCCAGAACTTCTCTATAATAAATGTTTACGAAAAGAAGTTACAAAGAAAAGTGATATGTATCTCTGAATGTATAGTTAGTATATAATGAAAGATATTTTCCATGCTGGCCTGCTTCTTTTGGTGGTCATCGACACTCAAGCGTATTAACTGAATTTACTCTATGCAAGTCTATGTTATCACACTGTTTGACAAAAACATCCTGCTGATGGGCGAATGCCCGAAAACGATTGATGACCACCAAAAGAAGCAGGCTATCTTGGAAAATATCTCTGATGCTTTCCAGCTCTGCGGAACCAACCACAACAGCAGTTAGTGTAGAATTTAATGAAACCCGATTGAAATTTTGTTAACCCATTTAATTCTAAATAATATTATATAGATGATACAATCGTAGAATCAGCTAAAATAATATATTAAGGAAACCTTCCTTCTCCAAAATCCTCCTTAAATGAATTCCCCTCCCCAAAATATTTCAATTAAAAGTGGTATCATTTATATGTGTAGTAATATATGAGGATAGGCGATAAGCTTCCGACCTCCCCCAGATGTGGCGCTTGCAGCGCCATTTTTACTATGCCATCTTCAAATGCCACCTGTCTTTAGTATAATCTAAAATTTCACCGAATTACTTTGTGTTGTTTTTAATCTGTGATTTGTTAAAGTTTATCAGCTTTTGCTGTTTCTATTTTTGGATCGTATGCAAAAAATCGCATGCGACATATCCTAATTGAAATCTTAGACATGAGAAAATTGGCAGCCAGGTGGGTGCCGCGTTTGCTGACACCCGATCAAAAACTGCAACTTGTGATGTTATCGGAACAATGTTTGGCACTCTACGGGTCCGTGGTTTATACTGTGGACGATACATGGATCAGCTACTTTACGCCCGAGAACAAAAAGCAATCGAAACAGTTTCAGTTAAGGGAGAACCAACATGGAAAAAGGCGAAAAGCGGCCTATCAGCAGGGAAGGGCATAGCCACAGTTTTTTGGGAAGCTAAAGGAATCTTGATGGCAGATTATCTAGAAAAAGGGCAGGACGATTAATGTCGAATATTATTCTAACCTTCAGATCAGCTGAAGCAGAAAATTAAAGAAAAAAAGCCAGTCTGGCGAAGAAGAAAGTTCTGTTATCATCAGGACATCAACGCTTCCAGCCTCAATGCTCTTAGTGTGATGGGTAAAATTGATGAATAGAAGTTTTGCCGCATGCATCCTATTCACCAGACTTGGCCCCTTCGGATTCAACCTCTTCTCAAACCTGAAAAAATTCCGCTAGGAAGAAACATGGATCCAATTCCGAAGTTACCAAAGCGACGAACGTCTATTTTGCAAACTTGGACGAAAGCGCCTACTTAGAAGGAAGTGCTCCGAGCACTGAAGCACTAGTGGCGCAAGTATATAAATTTAGTGAAGATTTTATAGAGAAATAAATTGAATTTATAATTAAATTTTGGTATTTCCGTATTAGATAGGAAACTTATCATCCCATCCTCGTACTAAGTTTAAATCGTTGGAGGTGGTTTTTGAGAAAAAAGTGAAGTAGACATTAGTAAACATTAAAGTTATTCTTCCGGTTGACCGATTTTTCAATCTTTCTGTCAGGTCCACTGCTAGAACTTATAAACGAAATATTAAGTTTGAACTTTTTACGATTTTCCGTTTTTGAGTCGAAGCTTTGAACTTCGGAATTCAGCCTCTTCCAAAACCTGAAAAATTCCATGCTGGGAAGAAACATGGATCCAATTCCGAAGTTACCAAAGCGACGAACGTCTATTTTGCAGACTCTAGATCTAATATAGATCTAGTTCGTCCAGGATCACTTCAGCGGCGAACGCCTATTTTGTAGATTGGGACGAAAGCGCCTATTTAGAAGGAAGTGCTCCGAGCACTGAAGCACTAGTGGGCAAGTGCGCGCGCACACACACACACACAGACACACATACATGTGTGACACATATATACATATATATACAAACACACACAAAGTAAGCGACATAAAAGTGGACCAATTTGTAATAACCACATTTTCCGACTCAGGGAACCGCAAAACGTGTATTTCCGGTAATTACTCTTACAAGCAGTATGAGAAAGTAAAAAAAAAATCAGCAACTTTTCACAAAAAATCAAACATTGAAAGTGTTATATTGATGTTTATAGTGCTTATGTATTTTTAATATGCGCTCTAATCCGAAAACACCTTCTTTTTTAGGTTTAATTCACTCCTCACATCGCCACCCCCAAACAACCCAAACTCACCAATTCACCTCTTCCCAGTTTACACTCACTATCCTCACATAGTGTGACTGTTTTGTTTGTCGCTTTTCGCGTTCGGTTTTCCACCGAATAGGTCCCGGCAATAAATATTTCAATGTTGAAATAACTAATGAACGCAAATTTCAACATAAATCTTACAAATATTTTAGCTAATTTTATAAATATTAAAGTTTAATCGTCCAGTAATTAACAATTTTCCATTTCCAGTCGCCTTTTATTATTGATGAATGATGCAATTTTTATTAACGTAAATTATGAAACTTTTTCTTTTCTATATAAAGGTTTCATTCATTAAATTGAGATTAATTGGCGATCGGGAACAGTGGCAGCAGAAAACTTTGGAACAATAGAAAAGTACATTGTATATAGCGGCTCGTCCTCTTTCCTTGTGTATGTTAAATATTTATCTTTTTTCTTTCTTTCTTTGTTTTTTTTAATAATACAAAAATGAGTAAAGTACATTTTTAATGAAAAATATTCCAACTTCACAAAAAAATGTTAACTCGTCGCAGATGAGATCTATAAAAACAGAAGAAAATATGGGAAAAGAAGAAAGTTTGCACTTTGTTCTTTGTTCTGACCACTTCTGTTTTTTAAAATTTAAATTTTTATTTTATAAAGATCTCAGGTAATAACTATTTTTAGAGAATTTTATACACATAAATATAAGGGATAATTTTAAGGCTGTTCACCCATTTCGCCATGCCCCCAACTCATTTCTCTTTGTCCATACAGTTTGATGGACTGAATTTTCTCGCTGTCATTTCTCGTCCTTAATCTCACACTCCAGCTATACTTTGGACTGTTCATGTTGCGCCCCTTTCTTTTGGGGCCATTGCAAAATATTCTTGGGTCCAACTGTCTCTCGTCATCATTTTTTACTATTCCCTGGTCTTTTCTTATGTCTTTATTCTATATTCCCATTGTCTCTTTTTCGTAATCCATGTGCTTTTCCATTAGTTCCATTCTGCTTTTCTTCTTTTTCTGAACTTTTCTAGCTTAGATTTTTTTCCTATGACAGCCATCACATTTTAATTAATTATCTACTTCTGCTATCCCTGTACAGGATTCCTTGCACCAACTAGCCAGATATTTCAATCCTGAGCGTCGTTCTCGCATAGACCTGTAGTGCTGCCATAATCTCTGCGGTCTTCTTCTTTTTTGGCTTCCGACAGATTGCCAGTTCAGAGCCTTTTTTGGAAAGCTACGTTCCATATATCGAGCATCGTTCATACGAAGGAGATGTTCGTACCAAGGTAATCTCCTCTCATTAATCCTAAAATGGTATGTATCCCGGCGGTTTCCCGTGAAGGACTGTCTTTTTCAAACCCCATTTCCACCGCACTAAGAACATTTCCCAACTCTTGTTGTCGAAAATACTCGCTAAGGAAAATCAAAAAATAAAATATAAATAATCTAAAATGGCACCGCTGCCGATTAATCGAATCGGACAAACACTCATTTACGTAACCTTCTTGACGAATCATCTGATAATAACCCAGAAGGAATATCATGTTTGATTATTCTCTATTTTTGGTTAATGAATCATGTTGCTCTTGCGTAATACTAAAACATGTATATACAACACACCACATCAGAAACTTACAGCACGTTTTCCCAATGAAAAATCAGTTGTTATTTGGCAACGTGATTTTTCTTTAAAATTGTTTTACTTTCTGTGCATACAGATCTGCCACTTTTATTTGAAAATGTTTTGCCGAGAAAATTGATATTAGGAGCCTAGCTATAACGTTAGGTTTCCCCTATAAAGTGATATTTCAGTAATATATGGTTTCACCAGATATTAGCTATAAAACAGTAGGAGAAAAAGCGGGGAGCTTTTTTTTCACACCTATCTTTATTTATGTATCTGTTTATTTTTTATTTCATTCGAAAATAGTTCTTCCAGTTTGCGTACTTAAATATTATTATTCACATAATTAATATATTTTTGTATATATTATCCATTGTTTTTGGAAGATTAAAGGTAACAATAGAATTTTGCAGATACCCATTCACGTCTTTTGCTGTAATTCACATTTTCTGAAATATCGTTCAGAAATGTCGTTAAGAGAATGTTTACTGAACTTCTCAGCTCCATAAAAATTCAGGAAAAATCAGTTTTTGCCGGTAATGTGTTTGTAGTCTGAATGTGTTTATGGGTTGGACAGAGGAGAGTAAAGTTAGACTGAACATTGCTTGTATTAACTGCGAATAATAAACACTGCAAGGTCTTTTTACACTATAATATTTTAGTGTGAGTGTCGGTGTTGTAAGGATGAATCAAGGCACTACGGAAAATATTGTAATAATAGTTAGTTCACAATTTTAATAGTAATATAAGTTCACACACACGCACACACACACACACGCACACACACACACACACAGAGTCACACTAATTGGATGATTATACAATATTATACTCCAAACTACATATATATTTTCTAAAACAATTTATTGTTTATCAAGAATACAAGATAACACAAAAACTAACATATCATTCAAGCATGGTTGATAACCTGTCTCCTTTTGGTACAGGTTATTCAATTCACATTATTTTCATTTATTATTATTTTTTATTATTATTATTGTTATTCATTATTATTATTTTTATTGTTATTATTTTCAAATTATTATTTCGTTTTTATTACTTTTTCTGTGGCCCCCCACATTACTCCACTCCCAGTAATTGTGTTACGATACCTCGCTTACCAAATAGCGTTTAGGAAATCGCAGTCGACGTCCGGAACGTGACTGACTTGTTTCTTCGGGCGGCCTTGATGTTGCTGGGTGGACTGATGGAGGGAGAGTGGCTGGCGTAGACTCTTGATCAGGTAAAATATAGGCCGGTTTAAGTCTGTCCAATGATACGAGTATGTTCTGGTTTACTCCTTTGATAGTTAAGGTATAGTATTTATCATTTTTCTTAATAACATCATAAGGTCCCTCATATGGTTTGTCCAGAGATGCTTTAATGCGATCTACAAAAACATGCGAAGAGATTGCGAGATCCTTGTATACAAAGGTGGATAAACACTTTTTTGAGTCCATTTCACAGGGCTTAGGTTGTTCATCGTATCTTTCAAACGACTAACAAAAGTGGTAATAGCCGGTTTAATAAAGAAGTCTCCTGGCAGTCTGATAGGAGCACCGTACCATTTCTGCTATAGAGCAGTTTGCTTCTTCTTTAATAACTGCTCTTAAAGCCATAAGAACAGTAAGTAAACTAACTGTCCAGTTTTCTTATTGCTGTCTTCAAGGTTCTATGAAACCTTTCTACTTTGCCGTTCGCCTGGGGATATTATGTTGTTCGCCTAATTTGCGTTCCACAGATCTTTGTTAGTGAATGAAATAGCTAAGATTGGAACTGTCTATCTTGGTCGGTAATAATGCTAATGGGGTACCGAATCTTGCTATCCAGTTTGTAAAAAACGCTTGTGCCACTGCTTCAGCTGTTATGGATGATTAAATCCATCTGAGAGTGGTAAGGGTCCACAAGGTCAAGATGGATCAGGGTGAATCGTTCATCACATGTAGGAAAGTTTTTTATCGGTGTTTTGGTGTTTAATTGGCAAGAGATACAGGTTTTAGTCCAAAGAGCAATATCTTTTTTTATGTTAGTCCAAACGAATTTAGAAGTTAACAGTCGTCTTGACTCCTGGATGTGCCATATTAGGTATTGTTCAAATACTGGTCTCCAGGAATTTTTCAGGAACCTAAGGTCGAATGTTAGTGGTTGATGTATCGCACCATAAGGATAATGACGGAGAAACAGGGTATTTTTGAAGATGTAAGGAAGTTGTTTTATTTGCAAGCAAATTTTGTAATACAGAATCTGTCTCTTGGGCAAGAGCAGTGTCTTATATTGAATGGAACTTATTTCATTTATGCGGCTTAATGTATCGGCAACTAAGTTATCCTTTCCTGAAATGTGTCTTATGGCCGTCGTAAATTGCGATATATATATTGCAAATGGCGCAATTGTCTGGGGGACGCTTTTTCATTTCTTTGTTTAAACGCGAACGTCATGGTTTATGATCCATATATACGGAAAAATTTCTTCCTTCTAATAAATGCTTGAAATATTTTATAGAAAGATAGATTCCTAAAAGTTCACGACCATAGGTTGAGTATTTCATTTGGGCATCACTTACCTTTTTGGAAAAGAATCCAATAGGTCTCCATGCTTGGGATTCTGTTTTTACCTCAGCAGGGTTAGTTCACAGTAATAATTGTCTTTTTTCCATCATTTTCTTTCGAAAACCAACACTAAAAACTTTGTTTCTAGCAACAGTAATGCTATAGTATTTATTTTACAAAATGGATCAACCTCTACTACGATGGAGCGTGAATAAATAGTAGAACAAGATCCTGCATACTAGACTTCTTTCAGGGTCTGGTTCTTCCATCCACTTGTATTCTTGATGTTCTTGTTCCAGTTGGCCTGATTGTGCTCTCTCTCCTGTTGTCTGTTTGTGTGTGCTTTGAGGCAGCAATGATTAATGATTGTACACTCTCTTTAGTTGACCTTCCCCCTTCGGTTCCTTTTCTTCTTCTTCCTCACTTTTCTATTTTTTTCTCTTATAAGTTTCATCTTTCCTCCTTAAGCCTCATGAAAGAACTCCTTTCATCTTTTCTTGCACACATACATACATACATATTTATATATTAAATCTTTCTTTATTTTTAAATTCTTTCCTTAATTTTATATATATATATATATTCATTAAAATTTTGTATAACTAGGAAGGGAAGTAATTCTTTTTGCCCCTGCTTAATTATATATTCATTCATATTTGATCTTGAATGGATTTCTTTTTTTTTTAATTTTTAATTTTATGGGTTTCTCCTTTCACTGAAAATATGACCAACACACTTAATTAAGCTTTTGAAATTTTTTTAATTAAGAACATGAGGGGACTAAGGCAAAAAAAAAAAAAAAAATTGATGCTTTAATAAATGTATGCAAATCCAATGCGTTTGCGTTCAGAGCTTAAAACTGTTTATTCATACTTACAATTATAACAAATATTTAACAATTTAAATATATAAAAAATTTATTTTTAACACTATATTCTGTTGCACACTAGTTGAACTGAATTGCAGCCAAGACAGCTCAATGTTATAGCTCCCCGAGAATATACATTTCATAAATGAAAAACGCGGGAATCTCTGGAAGTATTTGTTTTTTCCTTTGAGTAGGAAAACGTGATTTTTTTTTTTGGTAATTGTCTCTCTCTCATTTGGTTATCATCCAGGATATTTTAATTGAGAGCAGGAAGGTGGTTGATGAATAAGGACATACGGAACACACAGCTGACACTGTTCTCATAGCGTCACTAGTTAAGAGAGAAGAGTGTGTAGATGATAGAGTGACCGAGCGAAAAGTGATGATTAATGTTGGTAGCGTGGTGAATATAGAACGGTAGTGTTGGCTGAGATGAGTCACTTAAAGAGTGTATGGTTAGTTAGAACTCTAGCTTGCTGTGGATTAACTAGACATGTTTATTCTCAAACTTCTGGTGATTTCTGAACTGTGCGAAGTTTATCTGGTGACTTCTTACTTAAGTCTCTCAGATTTCCGACTTTTTATACCAATTTCTCCTACATCTTGAGAGCCTCTAGAGAGAAGCTTTTATGGGGAAGATTGGCTACCCAGGTAACCACTCATTCATCAAAACATAAAAATGGCCCTGACAGAGGAAGAGTGGTAATGCGTAATTCAAGTGTGTGTACTTAAAGGCACAATGGTATAGCTTGCTGCTGCTGATAGTCTAACTGTATATATACAGTTGTTGTTTGGCGACATTTTTAGATTGATTCCATATCCGTTGGGAAAGTGTTACAGTTTTTATTAAATTTTTTTTTCAATTATTAGTTCAGTTTTTGTCGGTGAAATGCTGAAATATTTTCTTTAAATTTTGCATACTAATTGCAGCTATTTTGTTCTAACTTTTTTTTCTTGAAACATTTTTTTGAGGAAATTTGAATTTTTTAAGGTTATTAGAGAATGGTAGCTTAAGTTTTGGTTTAAACTTTCTTTTGAAAAATACTTTTAGAAAGCTAGGAAATATGCTCTGCTTTAAAGTGCCACATACGTACGTTGCAACCATCTGATATTGAAAATATGTAGAAGTAGAAATACGTATATATAAATTTTTGAAGTCCCGCAAATCCGAAATTAATTTTATTTAGAAATGTTCAGGCTTCCGCAGCCATTGCCATGCCAAAGAACATCAAGTTCTTCGAGTTGAGATCGCGCCAGTGACGCGCTTTCCATCTCCCAATATCTCACAATTGCCGCCATCTTGCGCGTTAAAGGGGTGTGGTTAATGGGCGGGGCTAAGTCTCTCCTCCCACTGCATTGTTGCCAAAGTTGCAGGCTTGTTTTGTTGTGGAAAACCATTCTTTTTTTTTCCTTTGTTTACTCTTTTCTGTGAGCAGTGACGGCCATATTCAGAGTTGTTTGTCATCTTTATTTATTCATTATATTTATTATAAATAGATATTGTAGATTCCGTCTGAATAAAAGGAAAGTTACAATTTTGGCAACAATTCTGTGGAAAGAGTGGCTTAAATGTAGTCTTCGAGCAGCCAATCATATGTACGAAGGGCAAAATTAAGCCCCGCCTACTATCTATAACCATTAGCGTGCCTGTTGGAGGGGAAAATTAGGCCCTCCCCTTTGTAAGCTTAGTTTTATCCACTTCGATTCTTGCCCAGCATTCATATCTAGTAATCAAGCAAAAACTATACAGAAGAAATCTAGTGTAATGTGGGTGAAACGTCGATTTATACAATCCGAACCTATTGTCTATGTTTTACATAAGTGATTTCTCTATTCTTGTTTTGAGAGATTGAGATGATAATTTACTTCTAAATTTCCTTTATATAATGAGGTTCTCCCACTTAATGTATAAATTGTGAACAATTAATTATAAAAGAAAATTTTACTGGAAGTTGTAGATAGCTGTAAGAGAAAGTCATATATTTGGGGCAATTGTGCCAATATTTAAAATACCTCTTGATGAATACAGTTATGTATTAAAAATTTATCAATGAATAAGATAAAAATAAAATAAATAGCGCAATAAATAAAAAATTGACCCAGCTGGAACATGTTTAAAAAAAATGGATGATAACAATATTCTGGATTGTTTTTAGAGTTTTTTTGAGCAGAGGGTTTTTTTTTTTAGTTTGTTTATTTATTTATTTATTTTTTTTGATAAACATATTTTCCTTTTCATGGTCACAGATACAGATACTGACAAAAACAAAAAATAAATAAATACTACAAGTAAAATGTTATAAATATAAAGATAAAATGATGATAAAGCTATGTAGTGTCCAAATTTATTGTCTAAAACTTGGCCGTTAGACCTTGTTTTTCCAGCTAGCGATGTTTTTCCATTTCTAGGGTATTTTGATCGCGTGTTTTCTTTTTTTCTATTTTATCACAGCTCGTCAGTGAACTGTGTCCGTCCGTTGGGTAATTTTTCATTCTGTTCATTAGAAATGTGGCCGTCTAATGGGTCATCCTCACAAGGACAGCGTATATATATAAGTTATAGATCATAACATAATTAAATGTAATTTCCCGTCAGCACTCTGTAGTCCTAGAAACAATGCAAGTGTGCATTACTAGGAAACCCCCTCCTTATTGCTGTATATGTAACTAGTCTAGATATGGGAGAAGAAAATTTAAATAATTCAATTCTAATTTGTACTTTCATCGGGAAAGAACACAGAGTTCCCAACTAGTGTGTTAAGTGAATATTAACATTATTATTTGTGTATCAATATTATTAATTATATAGATTGTATTTGAAAGAAATAAAATTTTTTAAAAACAAATCTATAGACATTAATAATTTAACTGGCGCAGTCGGTAGGACATTTACAAGATCGGGAAAATTGTTGAACACAATTCTCCATTCGTCTTAACGATCAACGATCAAGAGAGCCTGCAAATCTTCGAGAGAAACCCTACAAATATGAGTATACAGTCCGTCATTTTCATATCAACACTGTGAGTCTGTTTTTAATACTTGATATTGTTTTAACATTTATTTCAATACTAATTGTTACTAACAACAATTTTACTACAATTAGGTTCTTATAATTTTAAATTTTAATTATATTTAATTTATTATTTTAATTTCGTTTTGATATTATCTAAGATACATCCTGTCTGTATTTTACCAACTTTAGCCTATCCAATCACAATTAAGCTCATTGTTGTAAATTGAGAAATATTTTCAAGTTCCTTTTCATTAATATTAAAGTATAAAAATTAAGGAAAAATTGAGTCGCTAGTGGAAGCATTAGGTAGTTTACTGGTTGAGGAACCGAACCAATCTACAATGGTAACTATTGCGGACATAAAAACATTTGCTGATACCATTCCGCATTTCAATGGGAATGGAAAACAGTTGAGTCATTTTATTAGCAGGGTGGAGGAGATAAACGAATTGATAGAGAGTTGTCAACCCCCAGTCTCACTCCAAAATAAAAAACTAGCATTCATAAATATTAAAGGAAAATTAATAGACAAAGCGGCCGAAGTAATTCAAGAATTAGATTTTAGTAATTGGGCAGAACTAAAACAATTTTTAGTGTCAAAGTTTGGAAACAAGCAAACGTCTAGCAGCATTTTGCTCGACATAATGTACGCTAAATTTGTAAATAGGAACCCGTCTGATTTCGTTAACCTAATTATTGAAAAATTTCACTCATACAAACAAAAACTAGCCTTAGAAATACGAAACTCGTCTGTTGTTGCCGAACAAAACGAAAAACTGGTGGTATTGCACACAATAATCTCCTTAAAGGACCCCCTTAGAAATAACTTAGCAACAAGGAACCCACAATCCCTAACTGAATTGGACAGCCTACTCCGTAACGATTTCCAATATTTAAAAGAACCCAATAATGACTATAAACAGAACTTGCCAATGCCAAGAACAGATTACTATAAACAAAAACCAACACAATATAACAAACCTTTAACAAGGACACCGTTAGTAAGACTTCCGGAAAGGACGTACTTCCCCTCCGGTCCTATAAACATCGCACAAAGATCACAACCAAACAGGTACATACCGCCACAACAAAAACAACATAGACCAACACCGATGAGCATTTCCACTAGGAATGCTAGCCATAATGTAGGGCAACAAAATATGCGTACGCCATACAACATACCAATTACTCGGAGCAATTATGCTTTCGAGGAGGTAAATAATATGGAGACTAATGACAGAGACCATAACGAGACAATAAAGCAGAATAATTACCCGTTTGAAGAAACTAACCCACAAGCCACATACAATGAAAGCGATCATTTTTTAGAAGTAAGACAAACACAATCCCCAAATGCCACTTAATGGCTATGGACGAGCAAAGCTCAATACTCCCTTATATCAACTACCCAAGGGACAATTTAAAAATCCTAGTTGATACAGGGAGCACTAAGTCTTTCGTGAACCCTACAGTAGCCAATAAATATTTCAAAGACTACATACGACAGGACCCATTCATAATTTCAACAGCACACGGAGAAAGTAAAGAAAAATTTAGTACATTTATTCCATTAGGGAAATTGTTCAAACAAAAAAATCTAAACCTAAAATTTTATCTTTTCAAATTCAATAGAAATTTTGACATATTATTAGGAATCGATAATCTCAAAAGTCTAAAAGCTGATATTAATCTAACGGAAAATAAATTAGTAACGCCAAGCGCAAAAATTCCCTTGAAATAACTCAATATACAAGAGAAACAGTATTCCTTTCAGTTAACAGGAAAGTCGGAAGAAATAATTAAAATCCCAATTCAAAATCTAAAACAAGGACAAGGAATAATTCCTAACACAAAACTCAAAACCATTGAAATCCCCGAAGGTCGAGTAAAAGTAGAAAATTTTGAAGCCCTATGCCCCATTAAAAACCTAAGTGAAAAAACCCTCCAAATCAATATAAAGAACCCAATCCCAGTCACCGAAATATTAGATCGTGAAATTAACCAATTTAAAATGTTCGAAATTAATAATATAGAAAGTAAAGATTCAATTACCTCGCAATTACGCATGGATCATATGAATGATGAGGAAAGGTCCTCAATCATAAAATTAATAAGGCAATTTTCAGACATCTTCTACTCAGAAAACTTACCACTAACATTTACTAACCAAATCAAACACACAATTCAGACAAAAGATGAAATCCCTATATACGCGAAAACCTACAGATATCCAGAAATTCATAAAAATGAAATTCAAACCCAAATTAATAAAATGCTGGAACAAAAAATAATTCAACCTTCTCATTCCCCGTGGAATGCACCTGTATGGGTCGTTCCCAAGAAATTAGATAATTCTGGCAAACGGAAATGGAGGTTAGTGATTGATTATCGGAAATTAAACGATAAAACAATTGAAGATAAATATCCTATCCCCAATATAACTGACCTTTTGGACAAACTAGGGAAATGTAATTATTTTTCGACATTGGACTTGGCCTCCGGATTCCATCAGGTGGAAATGGAGGAAAATAGCATAAAGAAAACGGCGTTTAGCGTAGATAAAGGACATTACGAGTTCCTGCGAATGCCGTTCGGACTAAAGAACAGCCCCCCACATTTCAACGCGTAATGGATAACGTCCTCAGAGGATTGGATAACGTAATAGTTTATTTAGATGATATTCTTGTTTTCAGCTCAAGTCTACAAGAGCATATTAATAATTTGAAACTCGTATTTACCAGACTAAAAGAAACCAATTTTAAAGTTCAATTGGATAAAACCGAATTTTGTAAAAAGGAGGTTGCCTATTTAGGGCATGTAGTGACACCCGAAGGCGTCAAACCAAATCCCGAAAAAATTCAGTGTATCCAGAATTTTCCAATCCCCAAAACAGAGAAAGAAATTAAATCATTCCTAGGATTGCTAGGTTACTATAGACGATTTATTCCAAATTTTGCTCAATTAACTAAACCATTTACCAAATGCCTTAAGAAGAATTCAGAAATTAATATTAAAGACCCAGATTATATAGAGTGCTTTAATAAATGCAAAAATGTTTTAAGCAACAATCCGATTCTCCAATACCCGGATTTTTCGAAGACATTCCACTTAACGACTGACGCGAGTAATGTGGCCATAGGAGCCGTACTCAGTCAGAATTTCAACAATGCGGACCTCCCTATTGCTTATGCAAGTAGGACCCTAAATGAATCAGAATCGCACCTTTCAACCATTGAGAAAGAGTTATTGGCGGTCATATGGGCCACTAAACATTTCAGGCCTTACATTTATGGTAGGCATTTTAAAATCTATTGCGATCATAAGCCATTGCAATGGTTATTTTCAATTAAGGAGCCTAATTCTAAGTTGATGAGATGGCGTTTAAAATTGGAAGAGTATGACTACGAGATTAAATATAAAAAAGGTTCGGAAAACAAAGTCGCCGATGCATTATCGCGTATCGAATTAAACATGAATGAAGCTAACACTGGTGACAATGAAATAGATGAAATGTTAGTTCAATTTTTCACAGAACACCCTTCCATCGCGGAAGAAGTGCTCGGAAATAATGATCAAATTGAGACTCAATCTCTAATTGTAAACTTTGACGAACTCGAAGACAATAATGAAAATATAGACAACGACGAAACAGACGGAAATACCGTTCATTCTAATAGTGAAGGTAACACAATAATTTCTATACCCATAGTTGAAGGTCCAGTTAATACCGGGCAAAATCAAATAATTGTTTCAACCGTTGAACATAGCCCTACTAAACCAAAAATATTAAATTGACCCGGACAGAAAAAAAGAATAATAGTTCAAATTTCAAAATCCAATTTCGAATTGGATATTGTAGAATTTATAAAAAATTACATAGCCCCTAAAATAAAATATTCAATATATTTTGAAAACGATATATATGAAGAATTTTATTCCATAATGGCAAGACATTTCAAAGATTCGGAAATCAATTTGGTAAGAAACACAAAAAAATTAATAGACGTTGTAGATGAGGAAGAAATTATAGAAATAATTGATAAGTACCACACAAGTAAAACTAATCATCGCGGCATTGATGAAACCGAGGAAAGAATAAAAAATGTTTATTATTGGCCTAATCTAAGAAAATATGTTCAGAACTTCATCAATAAATGTGAAGTATGTAAACTAACAAAATAAAAACCTTTAAAGCTTAAACTTAATATTACCCCTAATCCTAATAAGCCATTTGAGATAATTCATATGGATACAGTAACATTTGAAAAAACTAAATTCTTAACTTTAATCGACACATTTTCTAGATACGCGCAGGCATATAAATTAAAGTCAGGACAAGGAATTGAAATAGTGAATAAATTAATTAAGTTCTTTTCGCGTCATAACCTCCCGAATAAAATCATTTGCGATAATGGAACGGAGTTTAATAATTCTTTAGTCAAAGAATTATTATCCCTACACAAAATTCAAGTCCATTTTATAAGTTCACAACACCCAGAGTCGAACGGCCCAGTAGAACGACTACACTCAACAATAATAGAACACATTAGATTATTCAACAACCAAGATGCATACAAAAAAGATTCAATCGGCAATAAAGTTAGGCTTGCCATTCTGGCCTATAATAATACAATCCACTCCATCACTAAATTAAAACCAATAGATATAATTAATGGTCATATCGGGAACGACACCCCATTTGCTGCCGACCTTGAAACACAAATTCTCAACGATTATATAAATAATCACAAAGAATAGACAAAGTTAATTTACCAGAAAATAAATGAAATCAATTCTATATCTAAAGAGAAAGTTATAAATAAAATAAATCAAAACAGGGAAGAGGCTCCTGATTTCCCACAGGAAATATTTGTAAAAAACAAACAAAAACAAAGTAAAACAAAGAACAAATACACGAAACAAAAATTAAAATCACTAAATAAAACTTTAAAAACAGCCGAGATAAATCCCAAGTATCATAACACCCAAGAAAAAATACATTTGTCTAATGTGCAAAGACCAAGAAAATTAAATGAAAATTCTCATGATTTTCCAGGTCCTTCTACGTCACAAGAGGGACAATATTAAAGGATATCAGCATAAATGCAGGCATCCTACCCATAAAACAAGGTCCTGCTAAGCTTCAACAAAAAACACATACTTTGATACATTATTACAACCTTACAGACTTATATTTAGAAGTTGAACTATTAGAAAATCAGTACACCAAAGTTATCCTATACACCAAACAGAATATTACTATTTATGAAGAGTTGGAAACTTCCTTTAACGTGCTCAACTATACAAAAAATGCTGTATTATATAAAATTAACAACATTAAGATTCACTCAAGTAATAGAAGTAAAAGAGGGATCGTTAACGGGCTCGGAAGTATACTAAAAGCTATTACGGGAAATTTGGATAACTCTGACGGTGTAAAATTTGAACAATTAATTGAAAATCTAAGAGAAAACGAGCAAAAGATCCAAAATCAACTTAGTAAGCAATACTCTATTAATCAAAATATTATTGATAATTTTAAAGAAGCAATACAAACGATAAGATTTAACGGCGAGGAATTAGAGTATAGAATCTTAGAACTTAGTAGAATCATTAATTATAGAATGGACATAAATATTGTAAAAGAGACCCTTAACCAGTTACAAATTTTATATAACTTGATATTAAATACGTTGCAAGATGTAGAAAACTCTATAACATTCTGCAAATTGAAGTCCCTACATCCAAGCATAATAACCACCCATGACCTCTATCATGAACTTGAAAAAATTTCTCAATACTATAAGGAACAAATGCCTATAGAAGTTAAGTTTGAAAATGTTTTAGCTTATGAGTATTTAATTACAGTACAATGTGAAATTCACTTTGGGAAAATTATTTACAGTTTAGATATACCAATAAATTCTAAAGTTAAATATGAAATATTTAAATTATATTCAATTCCCTCAAAATTCGAATCACAATATGTCACGGTTATTCCTGAGAATAAATATGTATTAAAAACAGTCGATGACAGTGTAATAATACCTTTAAATAATAACTGCAAACAGACGGACAAATTTTATCAATGTTTCGAAAGTGACTTATCCAACCACCACTCAAGATGCGAGAGTGGAATAATCCTACAAGAATCACCATATAACTGCAGCTTTGTTAAACTCTACATAAAAGAAAACCATATTGAACTTATAAAGGAAATAAACCAATATTTGATCATTTTCACACAACCAGACAAAATTTTAATTGTTGAAAGAGAAGATTCGGAAACAAAGACAATACATGGCATATATCTTATGAAAACTGAAGAAGCCACCGTTTATTACAAAGGTAACAAGCTGATTTACCTGTCACACACGAATGGACATCATCGTATACTTCCAACTATCAACTTTAATCTAACCCAACAGAGAACTCCCGAAATGGAAATCCACCTCAAGAAATTCACACTTCAAGACATACCTTTAAATCCTGTAATCCCTATAAGAGAAAGTAAGAGAAATAACAATGATAATTATTTGTGGATAATAATCATATGTTGTATTGTTATTAACATCATTAGTATTACTGTTTACCTAATATGTAAATTTAAACCATTTAAACTTAAACTCAGATTAAAAAAGCCTAAACCACCTGTAAACAATACTGAAGAAAATCAATTCACAATTAATATTTAAGTTTTACAGAATTTGTACCCAAATGTATTAGAATTAGTATATAAGAATAGTAAATAGGAATTATTGCATAAAGAAATTGTATGGGTAAAATAATTGATTGATTTGTATTTTCATTCTTCCTAGGGGAAGTCGAATTTAAAGGGGGAGGAGTTATAGATCATAACATAATTAAATGTAATTTCCCGTCAGCACTCTGTAGTCCTAGAAACAATGCAAGTGTGCATTACTAGGAAACCCCCTCCTTACTGCTGTATATGTAACTAGTCTAGATATGAGAGAAGAAAATTTAATAATTCAATTCTAATTTGTACTTTCATCGGGAAAGAACACAGAGTTCCCAACTAGTGTGTTAAGTGAATATTAACATTATTATTTGTGTATCAATATTATTAATTATATAGATTGTATTTGAAAGAAATAAAATTTTTTAAAAACAAATCTATAGACATTAATAATTTAACTTATATATATAACTTGATATTATAATAATAATCTAAAATAATTTCATAGTTATGATGATTTTAAACTAATCAGATTAGTTATCTAAATAGATTAAATAGTTGTTCTTTTGGTTTTGATTTAGCTCGGACATAGGTATGGCATTCGTGTTACATGTATTTAAAGATTTCGTTTTTCTCTCTCGAAATAATCAAGTTCAGGTTAATTCTAGTAAGAAAAATCGTTCTTAACTAGCCTGAAGGTTTCGTTGAAAAAGCGTGTCTTTCGGAAAACTGCTTGAAGAAACTCTGGAAAATTATCTCTTTATGAATGTAATTTTCACTTTCTCTTATTTACTGCTTGCTGTAATTACCGAAATTGAGTTTTCACGGGAAAAACTGTATCGTGGTCAGTATACGAAAAAAGTGTTTTTCTTTTTTCCTTTTTTTTTTTTAAACGAATGATCTATATTTGTGTTTGTCTGTTGTGGGTGTCAGTGAACAAAATATCTCAAAAAGGAAAAGCCGATATTTTAATACCACATTTGAGATAGTGTTACAATAAGTGCACGTGCAATAAGTAGTAGTAGTAATGCCTATTTTTTTCAGGCGGCCCAACTACAAAATTAGGTGTCGTGGACGGAGGCGGAAGCACCTACTTTACTAATAACATTTTTTAAATAAATATAAAATTTAGCAGTTATACGCTGGACTCGAACTGGGGTCCTCCCAGTCACAAGTCCATGCTCTCATAACCATTACACCAACAAGAAAGCAATAAGAAAGTGACAATAATAAGATTTTGGTCCAAATCCATCAAGCCGAAGGAGTGTCTTATTTTTTTTTGTCAGTTTTTCACCATTTTTTTGAAAATGGCTGTGACTATTTTTCTTTCAACTTCGTACACAATCTATACACATAATAAATGCCTATAACTTTTGTAGAATATGTGGATGGGTCCACAATGCTGGATAATAATCTGGTATTTTATCCATCGTAGCATGCTTCGTCAGACGATGGCTGGATGAAAATCCGAAACCGGTCAGGAACAAAATGAATATGCATGCTACGACGGTTTAAATACCAGAGCCTAAAACTTTTATTTGAAACATTTTCCCGGGAAAATTTATTTTTGTGCGGTTTGTGGGGGGGGGGGGACACTACTGTTGTGCTTTCCCCTAAAGTGCCAGTCCATTATAATATATGGCTATACCACATACACATTAGAAGCAATATAATAATACAGATTAGAAGCAGTGTTAGATTTCCAAATTTGAAGATAATCGGTTTGTCCGGAAGTGCAGGTTGACGAGTTTTTTGAGAATTTTCTTGGAAACGTTTGAAACGATTTTCTTTAAACATGGAGCTTTCTGCATAGTTAGAAACATATCACTTTTATTGAAACATATTTCTGAATATATATATACACATAAATATAAAAGAATAATAACTCTTTACGGCTTGGAGTAATCCGTCAGCGGGGGTCGAAGCCAAAGTCGTGGATGGAAGAATTGAAAATAAAACTATTAAGTTGATTTAATAATATTAAGATTTAAAAATGCTAATAGACTTAAGTAACTCAAAATTCAAGCCTAGTTATTTTTAAAAAACTTACAGAAATAAATTCGCGAGAGAGAGAGAAAAAAAATGATATAAAAATAATTAATAACCACATTAATACAAAAATAGTATATATTTATTCCTGTCATAATGTATTCTGTAGATATATAACTAATCAGTAAAAAAGATACCAGGAGAAAATAAAAAACATAATTTTTTTTTTTAATTTTTATTTATTTATTTATTTGCCTGGATACATTTTTATAATATAAAAGGCTCGTCAATATAATGTCAACAAAATAACAAATTCCAATAACAAGAATAAAATGAACTTTACACTAATTATCATAAAAACAAACTTAATACATTCAGTCCACTTCACATCACATGAAATTGTTCATCACTCCACTTTGTGTTCAAGAAATCTTTAATATCATAAAAGCAATTTTTTATTAAAAATTCGCTAACCGATTGCTTGAAGTGTTTCTCACTTAACTGTCTAATTCTTGAAGGAATTTTGTTAAATATTTTCACCGATATAACACTGGAATGGAAGTCAGACATCACAAGTCTCTTATAAGGTACGCATAAGTCCTCTTTATTACGTAAATTATGAGTATGTTTATCACCTCTAACATCTAATAACATGTCTTTTTTCTTTTTTAGTGAATGTTTGAAAATGAAAACCGAGGGTAATGTCATTATACGTAACTCTCGAAAGAAAGGCCTACAGCTTTCTCGAGCATTTTTCTTCATTATTGCTCTAATAGCTTTCTTTTGAAGTCTGAAAATAATATAAGCATCGGAGGTACCTCCCCATAGTTCAATACCATATGCCATTCTAGAATGGAATAGACCATAATAGGCAGTCTTTATAACCTCTATTGGAACCTCTTCACGCAGTTTTCTCAATAAGAAAATGGTTTGTGATAACTGGTTACTCAAGGTTTGTACATGACATTTCCAGCTAAGTCTACAATCTAATGTAACGCCTAGAAATCTTGTAGTATCTTCTGTCTTTTTCTCAATTAGACTAAACGTCATACTTTGCGTTTTCTTTTCATTCAACACTAACTCATTTTTTTCTAGCCATGTTCTAAGGGATGAAATGTTATCATTAGCCTTCTTTGTCGCCTCTTCAACAGTCTTGCCTTTCGCAATTAACGTGGTGTCATCAGCGTATAAAATGCCTTCCCCCGGAAGTACTGCTTCCAATTCATTAATATATAACAGGAATAACAGTGGTCCCAAAACTGATCCTTGCGGAACTCCTTTATTAATGTCTCTTAATTGAGAAACTTGGCCGTTGCAGCTGACATATTGTTTCCTTTCTTGCAGGTAATTCTTAAAGAAGTTCCACATCACTCCTGTAATACCGTAATACTGTAACTTTTCCAACAATAGTCGATGAGACACCATATCAAATGCTTTGCTTAAGTCACAGAAGCTAATAACAGTACTTTGTTTGTTTTCAAAGGCCTCTAATATTTCATCTGTAAGTTTACCAACCGCATCAATTGTACTAAGACCTTGCCTATAACCATATTGAAACTTACTAATAAGATTGTTATTTTCTAGGAAGGTGAGCAGTTGATTGACTACTATCTTTTCCACTACTTTTGAGAAGACGGGCACTAATGTTATTGGCCTATAATTATTTAGATCATTCAAGTTTCCTTTCTTAAACACTGGTATAACTTTGGATATTTTTAACACCGATGGAAACCTACCCTGCGAGATGCAACCATTGATTAGAGTTGTGAGAGGCTTTATAAAAGAACATACAGATCTTTTAATAAAAAAGTTTGAAAACCCGTAGTGATCAGTGCTCGTTTTGTTTTTCATCTTCTTTATCACTTCCAATACATCCTCAACAGTTACCTCACTTTTTTTAAATATAACTGGATTAAATAAATGCGTGAGATCAGAGGATATTCTACTATCTGTTTGTGACTGGATTCTTCCTGTTGACCCTAAAAAGTGAGTATTAAATTTGTCAGCACTCAGTAGTGTACTTATGTTTTTTTTCGTCTTTAATCCTCCATTAACTATACCCCATGCTGTCTTGTTCTTGTTATTTGAGTTAAGGAGTAAGTTCCCATTTTTCAATCTCTTAGTCTCTACTACTTTTCTCTTGTACTGCTTCTTTATCTTTTTATATTGTTCAGTAAATACTGTGTTGCCAGTGGAGATCATTAAGTCGTACAATAGATCGAGGTGCTCTTTCTGACATTTTAATTCCTCTGAATACCAAATTTTGTTTGTTTGTTTCTCTCTAATTTGCACTTCAGGAAAGCAATATTCATAATAATATAATAAAACTGAAATAAATAAATAAAAGTCTCGATCTATATCACAGCCAGTTAATATTAAATCCCAGTTGACATTACTTACTAGATAATTAAACAATGCAATATTATCTTTTTTAAATATTCTTCTTTTTGCAATGTTTATATTATATTCTTTTTGTGCATGCTGATTATTAATAAAAATCCACTGTCCTAGGTGGTCACTTAAGTGATTATTAATAACAGCTGCTTCATAATCATCTTCATTTAGATTGGTAACAATATTATCTAAGCAGGCATTCAGTCTGGTACATTCATTAATGGTAATTTCAAATCCATAACTTCGACATAAATTTTTGAAATCTAAGTTTAATTTATTATTTGTTAGAAACTGAATATTAAAATCTCCTAGTATCACAGTCTTTTTCCTTAAACAACTAGTGTAATTAAGTAAAGTCTCCAATTTCTCAATAAATATATCGCAGTTAGTTTGAGGTGGACGGTATAAACTAATTATTATTACATTATATACCTCTATTGCAGTTAGCTCTAATGTACTCTCCAAAGTTAAACTATTTACTCTATCTAACACTTTAATTTCACAGTCTGTTTTAACTAATATTTCGACTCCCCCATGAACTGCCTTTGTTCTACAGAAAGATGAAGCTACCTTATAGCCACTAGGAACATAGATATCTACTTGCTCTTTCTTTAACCAAGTTTCTGTTAAACATACGATATCCACATTGTTGTCCTCAAGCATTCTTTCCAACTGTGGTAACTTGTTGCTGAGACCTTGCATGTTCTGATGCATTATTTTTATTCCTTCTAACTTGGTAGCACCGCTACTCGTCGAGGGAATAAAAAACGTCTAATGGTGACATTGCACGGCCATACATCACTTTCTATCAATCTAAATATTAAAGTATGTAATTTTAAAGCAAGAACAACAGAAACAAACAAATAAGAAATGGCAAAAAAATAAACGAAAAGACATTAATAACTGTGCTACTTACATCGAAAGAAAAATCTAAGTAAAGTGGGAGAAGAGAAAGAATAAGTAAATTCACAAGAAAAATTAAAAATTAAATTCAAGGACTGATTCATACCGATAAGTCCAGGCATGGCGCGCAAACATGACAAGAGAGCGACAATCAGAGCCAGAACTATTAAGTAAGGTGATGAGGAGAGGGCCAGATATAACTCGCTGCCCATATGTTTTCGGAAGCATTGCGATCGTATTAAAATCGTCGAATTTGAGTTTTCACTGGAAATATATTATGTATTGTTGGCCGCTGGGTAGATTTTTCGCGAAGTTGTTACCAGAATGATGTTTAATAAACGTTGTTGTGGTTGTGTGGTATTTAATTGGTGGTTGTGGTAATTAATTTTTATTATTTTAATCGCTTAATTTTAAATTGTGTTAGCTTGAAATCGTTATTTAATTTAATTTTAAAGTTATTCTGCTTATTTAATTGTCAAGTAAATCTCCCTCCAACAACAGAGTTTAAAAATTACACCCCCACGTGTTGTTTCCATTTTAAGGAAAATTTGCCCCAAACACGTGTTCCTTTCCCACCCAGCTACCATGACCATATCTCCCCTTGACCTAGTTTAAGAGTTTAGTTTTAAAATACAATTAAAAAGACCAGTCAGTGTATAAACTGAATTAACTCTGTGTAAGTCTGTGTTACCACACTGTCTGACAAACGCATCCTGAAGATGGGCGAACGCCCGAAACCGGTCGATGACCACAAAATGTAGCAGGCTAACACGGAAAATGTCTCTGATTTAATAAATGTATGTGAGTAGTGTGTGTGTGTGTGTGTGTGTGTGTGTGTGTGTGTGTGTGAGCATGTGTCATTTTTTGACAATTGTCTTCAAAACGGCACAACGATTTTTCTTAAACATACCTTATTTTTAATATGAAGAATTTTTCAAGTAAAATTGACTTTGGAACGGAAGTGAGGAGAACTGCAACTTTATGCTTTCCACTAAAGTGCCAATCAGTAGAATATTTGCCTACTACCTTATGTATATTGTGAAACATTAAATATATTTCCTAGTTCGAAGGAAATAGATCAACCGGATATTCGAAGTTTTAGAATAATGCTTCTGAATGTTTTTCAATTTGTATCGAAATTTTCTCTAAAAAGCTGGAATGATTTTCTTTAAACTAGGATTGCTGACTGCACATATAAAAACATATCACTTTTATTTAAAACATTTTTCAAGAACATACTGATGTAGGATCTTATAATGATGAGAAATATATGGTTAGGATTGCTTAAAACTACCATCAAGAGTTTTGTTGATTGGTCACCCTGCCATAAAAGTAGTCATATTCAGGTAAACCTTATGCCCTGAAAACCAACCAACAGCACTAAAAAAAAATGATAAATATTTACATTTTTTTCCTTTACTTTCCCAACTGTTGTTGCGATACTGTTGTCCTCTCAAGAATCTAAAAAAGTTAAGGTATTTAGAAAATGACCTCTGTGTGCTTGTGTGAGAGAGAACAGCATACTTCAAAAACGAAAAATCGCATAAACTTGACATTCAATTTGGATATCACCATAAGATCTGACACGAACTTCCCTGTCACAATTCCTCAACCGGAAGTAACACTTTTTTGGATCGATTTTCCAGCTTTTTTTTTTGCGATTTTCTCGAAAATAGCTTGATTTTCATTAAAGAGCTTCAATTTTTGTTTGGAATATATTTCTCCGGGAAAATTCATTTAAATAGAGCATTTGGGTTGGGTTATGCTTTCCTCTAAAATGCTATTTTTGTTTTTTTTATACAATTCTGTCATCCAAATAATATCAATAAGTATCAGATATGTTGTTAATAGTCTGAGTTTAATGAAAAACAGTTGACCGGAAGTGCGTTTTTACTGAACAGTTATTTCAGTTTCCTACGATTTTGTCCATAAAAAGCACTACTGAATGATTTCATTGAATTTATCACACTAACTATCAATACAGTGTATCCTTTGCTCAAAATACCCATTTTATTAAGTTTGAATTTTCAAATTAATAAAAAAATTGAAGGGAAGCATACATTTAATGAAATTTATAAGTTTGAAGAAAATTCGTCAGTTAAATGTGTGTAAAGCGCGTAAGAGAAAGTTGTGTGAGTGTTTCACACTAGATTTTTGTTTGTTTGTTTAATATATATAAATACAATAAAACAAGATATAAGTTATTGATCGTCCCTTTCTGTATTGTTTGGTATCATGTATTGCTGCTTGCTTTTCTTCAGAATTGTGAAAAAAAAAAAAAATAAAAAATAAATAAATTTATTGATCGTTTTTAGGAATCAATTGTATCTGATATTGTGTAGTACGGCTCTGATTGATTGTTTTGCTTTTTATGTCTTTTCAATTTTGGTTGGTTTCATCGGTTTGCTATAGAACAAACATTTGAAATAAATGATTTTTCATTTGATATGTGTGTGTGAAAAATTACGAATATTATTTGCACAGATATTTCCTGAAAAATCTGATTTCAGCGTTTTCTGAGGAATGGGTGACATTAAATTTTGAAGTGTTATATAGGTTTGTTGGATGTTTTTTGGCGCCCTCTTTCAGGTCTTTAGTGTAATCACTTCAATTATTATTTGCTTTAGGTAGATACATCTAAACCACCCTACCTTCTGTCTTTATGTGCGGGCAAAAGGTAAAAAAAATATCCAAGTTAAACGCAAATTTGTCATTTTTATTATTTGTATAAAATCATATTGACTGCTGCAAAGAAAGTCGTGTGACTACTTCACATCAATATTTTTTTTTTTTTACACCGTTTGCCTCAAGGAAACAATCTGGGGCATGGGTTGCAGCCCCCCCATATGGAATTCCTTCCCAAACATGAAATCCAATTGTAATTACAATAATAAACTTGCATAATTATTGTTTAAACTATCGCCTATTGTATACAGGGAAATTAACATAATTATATTAAAGCTAAATGGATTATGGCTTCAATAATGATCATGGCATTTCCTTAAACTATTCTCCTCTTATTTATATAAAATAAACGAGTTAAAATGTTACGTCATAATTAGGTGAGGCTGCATCTGATTATACAATAGTTTTGTTCTAGAATTCTGATACATTGTGATATTGTCTAGGAAAATTGGAGTCTAGTATATTGTATACATGTATACAGAGAGAGAGAGAGAGAGAGAGAGAGATAGCTTGGTATACATGTATTTACCTGTACATAGCTGACTGTCTTTGGAAGTATTTGCGTTTATAGGGAATACAATGCTGTCTAGATTATTGTAATCAGTACTTTATTATATAGTTGTATTGTATATATTCACACATTCACTCGTACGTATATATTGTAAATACCTAGTCGACATTGTTAAATCAAATCTCCTCTAGTGGGTTAACAATAACATTAATGTGTTAGTTATTTAACACCAAATACACACACACACACGTACTTTCACTCCAATTAACCTCTCTCTCGCGCTCTCTCTCTCTCAATCACTCTCTCTCCCCTCATACTCTATTTGTTCGTAAACAATTGAGTTCCCTTTATTCCTGATTTCTCAACCTCCTTCCACATGTCCTAACTCACTCATCACAGTCATCCCTCCATCGCCACCACTACCAAAGTATTCCATCATTTTCTCACGTTACCCTAGAGGCTCTCCGGTCACGTCACTGAGTTCAATACGTAATTATTGGATTTTCACAAAGCACTCTGTATTGTTTAATGTTAAACATGCTTACTCTTAACTAAATACTGCTTAGTGCATACAATCATCACCATCGCACATTCTCTTCTTATTTACACATTCAATAGATTTCATTCATTTTGTAACTGGAATCTATTTTAAATACATTACAGTTCACTTATTAATATTCACCTTTTACTTTCTCTTACTCCTAGTAAGAGGAAGTATTGTGATCGTGTCAGATTTTCGATATTGAGTTTTCACCGGAAATATCCGTTTTGTGGTTCCCTGAGACTAAAAAGTGGTTTTTACCAAATGGTGTGTGTG
>JAAEAF010003888.1:70280-82310 GCA_011037195.1 Triatoma infestans
TTTTCAGTTTTCGTCGTATTTGAATTAATTTGGTACACAAACTATAAAATTTGTAATTTTGAGAACTGGAGTAAGAGAAAGTTGTGTGAGTGTTTCACATCAGATTTTTTATTATCAAATTATTTATGATTGTTGAATTTGTTATATACAAAGAAATCATTCTATATTACTCGTCATTCTGTCATCCGTTTCATTTCATTGCCATATATTAATGCTCATATTTTTCTCAGTTTATAACAGAAAATATTCTAATCGTGTCCAATTTATGACTGCAGAAAAATTGCATGAAGCTGAAACTTCCAAAATCCACCAACAGGAAGTGTGGTTGTACATTTTTTTGTTCTTCCTTTTGTGCGATTTTATAAAAAAATTTCCTTCTGTTACGATTTTCTTTTGTTAAAACAATGATTGTTGCCCTAGCTCTGGTTCTATTGTACCGACAATTATCTTGCACAATATAACTAATGAGGTGTATAACAAAAAAAAAATTATCATTTTTCTAAATAAAGAAGTTCTATGTATCTTAAAACCCATCCACATATGTCAGATGTTTAAAAACACGATATTATACTAATCCTTAGACTCTGTATTATTTGTGTTTCTACATATTATGTCCTCTTCAAATAGTCAGTTCATTTGTGTGAGCTTTTTTAGAAAATGACTAGTGCCTTAGTACATACAATCGTATGATTGTTGGAATATTTTCTCTTTTGTTACGTCAGTACTCGAAAAACAGTGTACAGCTGCTGGAGCTATGCGTGCTCCATGTGATGAAATCGAAGGGGAAGATGTCCTTGATCAGCGCACTGCCGGGCGTTGGTTTCAACAATTTGATAGTGCTGGTATGACCTAAGAAAGAAAGACAGGTTCAGGGCGGCCAACACGCCGCATCATTGATGATGCTTTACGGGAAGCTATCAAGTCAAATCCAACTAGAAATACTGGTTTGCTGCAGAATTGGTAGTGTCTAAGACAATGTTAGCCGCCATTTTCATACTATGGGAAAGGTTTCAGCTTTCTTTGCGGAGATGTAGGATAGTACCGAATGAAACTTACAACTCATCAGGCCATCAGGAGAATAGATACCATCTCTTGCAAACTTCTCTTAACAATCTCTGTGAAAATAGACAAAAACTTTCTTATCCCTGCAGTTGTTACAATCGATAACTCTTTTTATGAGGAATAACTTCTTCATGATTCGGCTTAATTGTTTAGCCGTGCCTTTCCAGCCTTCACATTCACACAGACAAAACAACAACAACAAAAAAGGCAGTTTGAAAGTTAAACTCTCATAGATTTCCCTGAACCACCATAAATCCTTTTTTCCGAAAAAATATTTGAGACGATGTCTATGAATAGTTAACATTTCCAAGTCTGAAGAGAATCGTTTCGGAGTCGTTGGCGAGAAAATTTCAAAAACCCAAAATCCTATTCTACAAACTTCCCGTGCCTTCTAGGAAATCCGTATGTTAAAACCTCTCTCCGAAAATGAATTTTCCTGGAAAATGTTTCAAAAGAAAAGTGATAGGCTAATTAAGTGTGCCGTTAGTATGTTAATTTTTGAAATAAAGTTTTTGGAATGTTATTTCTGTTTGGCACAGATTCTGATACCAAAACCTTCATGGCGGATGTGATAGATTTACCGAACAGAATATCAAATTTGAGCTTCCTATTTTTCTGTTTTGTTCGCGCACACAATAACACTCGTTCAATACATCTATTTCCTGTGTAAATTCATTATCTAAAATTGTAAACGATCCTAATATTTTTCTTAAAGTAATAATAACTATTGTGAAACATTTCACCACCATAATCTTCTCAGTTTTAAGTTTCAACTTCCATTTTGTCATAAGTTTTAAAACATATTATTTAAACTCCTCTAATATTTACTTATTAAAATGATTTCAGTAACTTAACTGCATAGCTCTTTTAGACTCGTACTTAATTGAGATCAACTTTCATAACTGATGTCTAGAAATTGGATTGTCAAAATTATGTGTCAGGCTTATCAGTTCTATTCTTATTCATAATTGAGGAAATCCCCCCCTCCCCCCCCACTGCGTCAATCTGTAGGTCGTTTTTACAGATGCCGCTTTGAAAAATAAATGCGAAGACGGAAGTCCCTTAAGCAGCTCCAAATCACTGTGGTCTCCTCTTTGCGCAATGCATAAATCTAACACCTTTATAAATATTGCTGTTTATTACAAAAATTACTGGTGACAGATATTTTTAGATTGGATAGTATGTGCGAAAGTAGTGAAGACAAGTAAAAGTGAATTGTTAACAAGAGTTTGAAAAGTATATATAGATATATATTTTATATTATATATAGAGCCAGCCAATAGGAGCGCTGAGAGATTCTCTAGAGGATGGAACGTTGACATCTGAGTATAATTGCATTAGTTTCCTAGGATACACTCTTGTAAAACTTCCCTTTACCATTTTTAGTATAAGTATTATATTGAGAGTGTCATTTTATTATAGTTAACACACAGCAGCTAGACTTTGTAATGTGATATTATATTAACTTTTATGATTTAGAAATATTAAATAATTTTTAGTTTAATAAAAAAAGTAATAATAATAAAATTAATAAAGAAATATTCTTCATATTATATTATTAGAAAATAAATTTGCACAGTTATAATTTTATACATTATTATTATTATTATTATTATTATTACCACGGAGTGTGGAAACACCCCAGAAAAATATTAGTTAACCGCGGCCTATGGCAAGAGGTGAACCAAATATCCATATTTTTGCCTATATTTTATATAAATATAAATGTACACAGACAGACACACATACACACACACGCACACACATACACACATGTATATACACATATATGTCCGCGCATTATATATATATATATATATATATATACACGCAAACACAAACATCCGTAATCACATGTACACACACACATATTTGTACACATATACACTTTACATAACTACATACACCTTACATACATAAATACATGCACACATAAATACAAACAAGATTGACTCATTCAGGTTGACCCAGGGCAATTCTTACAATATGACAGGTGCTCAGGATTACAGCTTGCTGCATCACCTTAATTATTCCTCCGTTTAGGCCTAGCTTGGCTAGACTTGTATGAAGTGTATGGGGGACTAGACCTTGTGCAGAAATAATAATAGGTAGCATGTCTACCTGATCTACCTGCCTCCACTGGGATAGAATCACCTGGGCGAGCTCACAGTATTTCCTACGCTTCTCTTCGTAGGAGGAAGTCAGATTATTAGAGTTGGGGATAGCCACGTCCACAAGGCACACCTTCCGGGTTTGCCTGTCGTGCCATATTATGTCCGGTCGGTTGTGCGCAACTAACCTATCTGCCAATACTGTACGGTCCCAATATAGCAGATGACGGTCACTTTCCAGTACTCTATCAGGGGAGTACAAATAATATGGCGAGGCGTTAGGTAGAAGATCTACCTGCCTAGCCAGCGCACTGTGTACTATTTTGGCCACATTATTATGTCGCTTCAGGTACTCGTGCTGAGCCATTGCAGGGCACGCAGAAATCAAATGGTATATTGTCTCTGTAGAGGTCCCACATAATCTACAACTTACATCTTGCACGTTTGGGTCCCCTACAATTCTAGCGAGATAATACCTAGTCGGGATGACCTGGTCCTGGATGGCCAACATGAATCCTTCCGTCTCTGCGAACAATCTGCCCTCCATTAGCCATGCGACTGATGCTTGTTTGTCCACAGCTTGATTGTCCAACATGGTTGGGAAGTGGCCGTGCAATGGTTTATTTTTCCAGTCGCACACCAGTTCGCGTACTCGAACGAGGGGGTTTTCTTCTGCGTTATCTGGCGCCCTGGAGAGGTCCAATGGCGTATACTTCCTGTCTGCATTAATTATTGCCTGGATTAATGGCACTGCATTCCTACTTTGGAAGTACGCCTGCATTCTGGCTATCTGGCAATCGTGCAGTTGTTGCAGCTCAATAACTCCCCGTCCACCCTCCGAGCGGGGGAGTACGATACGCTCCACTGCTGACCGTGGGTGATGCTTACGGAATGTAGTTAATGTGGTTCGAACCAACCTCTGTAAACCTTCTATATCCGTACGGGACCACTTGATTATTCCGAAAGAATATACCAAAAGGGAAACACAATAACAGTTGATGGCCCTGATGAGGCTTTTACTTTCCAAGCCTGTACCACACACTGCCTTTAATCTCCCAGCAAACTGCTTCCGTAGGACACCTTTAACGGCTGTGTGGTCTATACCATTTGCCTGAACCAGGCCGAGGTATTTGTACACATCATTTTCAGCCAATGCCTCAATCTCGGCCCCATCTTCCAGAGTACACCCGGTTGGCACCACTTTGCCTCTGATAAGTGTCTGAGTTCGGCATTTCTTGAACCCGAAACTCATGCCTATATCCTTGGAGAAACGCTCCACTATATTTAGCTGTGACTGCAGGTGACTTCCTCTGCCTGCATATATCTTCAGATTATTATTATTATTATTATTATTATTATTATTATTATTATACCAAGTGCCCGATAGCGTGGGACCTAAGCCTATATGGCTTTTATCCCCCCGATGTCCCCCATGGTCTCCCCCGGTGGCTTACCGGTCAATCTACAATATACCAAGATATCCTTGAACTCCAACTCGCCCAGACAATCCTGCGAGTGTGGTGCCCTCGCATATACGCGAAACCTAGTACTAGCGAAACGGGGACACTGACATAAATAGTGGTACACTGTTTCCCTGACTCCGTCGTCGCAGTTCTGACAAATGGGTGTGATGGATGCAAGAAATTATATCTATTTTAAATTGAAATATCAAAATTAGGAAGAAAAATGCGAGCTTGTTGGAAAAAGGGTACACGCAGGTAGAAGAGTACAGTTACTGGAAAAGTTCATGAACCTTGTTAGCTATCCCTTCTTCTCACAGGGGAAGATTTGAAATAACAATTAGAAGACATTCCTTCAAGACAGTTTGTTGTAGACATCGAAGCAGAACACACATCAGGACTGTGCCCAGTTTAAGTTATAACATAAGAGTTTATTCCAATTAATTTCAGTATACTTATAAGCATATTATTGTGATATTTTAAAGTAACTTAAACAATATATCTATTTTAAAAACAGTGTGATCTCTTGATTATTTCTAATACTTCACTCTTAAACATATATACTTACAAGCCCTTTTACTAAACCGCTTGTGCTACTACAAACATACAACACATCACCAAACACATTTCATGGGACTAGACGTCCTCCCTATGTTAAACAAGTGACTAGACACCCAAGTGTGTCCAGTCACTACCCTATAATTTTATAAATATTGTAAATGTCCAAAGTTTAGTTCCTATTCGTACTATTCTTTATCAAGAATAAGATAAATATTCGATTAATTTAAAACTAGGTTTGAATTTGATTAGAAAGGTAAAACTGTATAAACTAGTCTGCGGATTTTTCCAGTTAATTGATTATAGGATAAAGGATTTAATTTACCTAGACCACAGTAGAGCCTATTGAATAAATAGCTTTCTGTATTTATTGCAGTTAGTTTTTATTTTATTTTAAATAAATGGTTGAGCTTGCACTGTTGGAGAATATCACTGTTTGTGTCCGCGATAGATTGCTTCTTCACTTTCATCCATCATCAAATTATGGTTTATCAAGTTAATGTCTGTAGACCCTTCATATTGAAAATTAGGAACCAATGAGAAGCAACAAAAAAAAAATCTAGTATGAAACACTCACACGACTTTCTCTTACTAGGTGTGGGTACAATTATTCACCTTGGCAAATGGTAATCCCCCCCTAGATTACAATGTGGTCCAGAAGTAAGCGCCATTAATATTGAACCAACCTGGATAATATGATATTAAACCCACAAATTTTGCAGTACCATCTAAAATAAAAAATATTTTCTAAAAAGGTTACAAATCAAAGTGATAAGTTTATATGAATGTGTGTGTGCAGTTAGTAGTCTAATGAAATGTCGTTGGTGTGTTGTAGTAGTGGCTTGTGGTGTGAGCGGTTTTGTAAAGGGCTTGTGAGTATATATGTTTAAGAGAGAAATATCAGAAATAATTCAAGAGATCATTACTGTTTTTGAAATAAATATATTAATTTTTAAAAGAATTTAAATATTTTACAATATCACAACTGTATGCTTATTAAATCAATTGTTTATCTAGAATAAATGCTAAACTCTAGAACTAGTACTGTATTTAAGAGAGCGAAGGACAAGTATTGTGGTTCAGTGTCTAATACAGACTGTTCTTGTTTGAAACCAGAATGCAGACTGTCTTGAAAGAATGCCTTCTAATTGTTAGTTCAGATCTTTTCAAATAATGCTGGTATGTCTGGAGGGAGTATATTGTCTTATCGTAACGTTTCTTGTCCCTTTGTCTCTTCAGTAGCATTGACCTAAATTATCGTACCTGGCTCTTTCCTCTTCACTAAAATAACTATTTGAACTAGCTAAAATTCACAAAATTATTTCACTAATCTATTTTCAATTTCTTATTTTCTCTCATTTCCACTACACTAAGTTCAAAGAAAATCATTGAAGTCGTTTTTCAAGAACATTCGGAAAAACTCAACCCATTCTGCTAAGTCATATTTCCGATTAACCGTTTTTTTTTTTTTAATTTAAACTTCTATCAATATTTTTAATGTAATATTAATATTAAATGGCAGAACCATACATTGTACTGAAGTAGTACATTAGTGGAAAGCTACAGTTCCCCATAAAACCCCTCAAAAAATACATTTTCCCAGGGAAAAGTTTCAAATAAAAGTACTAGGTATTTATGTTTTTGAATAGCACAGGAAGTTTAAAGCAAATCTTTGTAGAAGTTTGCAAAAATCGCGAAAAAGTAAAAAAAAATAAATCAGTAAAGTTTCATTTTCGGTTGATGGATTTTGCCCGAAATCTTTGTAGAAAAATACCGAAAATCATCGGCAGTAGTATCATCGGTACCAAGTTTGAACTTCCGGTGATTTTTCGGTCGTAAGTTATTTTGTTCAAACACACAAACACACACAATGGACTAAAAACACTTTTTCGTACTCAGAGGACTTCAAAACATGTATTTCCTGTGAAAGCTCAATTTGGAAAATTTGATAGGTATCTCTTAGCAATAATCCCTTTTAGTTAGGTGTAAAGAAACAAAAAAATCTGGTGTGAAACACTCACACAACTTTCTCGTACTCAGTTTCCCCCCCCCCCAATGATAATTGACAAATTTTATAGTTTGTGTACCAAATTTAATGAAATTCGTCGACAACTAAAAAACACTGTTCAGGAAAAGCGCACTTCCGGTTTACTAATTTCCTTGAAACTCGGAATTTTGGCCATCTGTTAACTTCTAATTAATTTTGTTTGGATGATAGAATTGTATAATTAACTATGATAGCACTTTAGAGAAAAACATAACCCTCCAAAAGTGCCCTTAAATGAATTTTCCTAGACAAATGTTTTAAATAAAAGTTGTAGATCTTTGTATATTTAGTTTATATAGGAAGTTTCAAGAAAATCGTCGGAGCCATTTTTGAGAAAAACGCATAAAAGTAAAAAACTAACTAGTAAAGTGGTACTTTCGGTAGAGTAATTTTGACAGATAAGGTACTGTCCGATCCCATGGTGGTACCTAAACGGAATATCAAGTTTCAACTTACTAAGGTTTTTCGTTTTTGAGCTATGCTGTTCACACACACACACTCAGACCATTTGCTAAAAACCACTTTTTCGTACTCAGGACATTCAAAACATGTATTTCCTACGATAGCTCAATTTTCAAAATTTGATAAGTATGTTAGCAATAATCCCTTTTAGTTAGATGTAAAGAAACAAAAAAAGTAAAAATGTGTGTGAAACTCCCGAGCTGAAGAGATGGCTCGGAAAACCTTGGTATATTTTCTCGTATCATTCACCTTTATTTTACGTTTTCACGCATATTAATTCATGTGGATCTGTATCGTGTTATGCACCCTCGAAATCTGTATCTGTGAATCTGTATCTGTATTAATTCATGTGGTGCTGTATCGTGTTATGCACCCTCCAAAATGGTCCATTATGTCCAGTTTCCCTTAATTTTATTAACCTCTGCAATGATGTTTAGCAAAATTAATTTTCACGTATAAATTCCTAAATTGAAAAAAATTGTTCAATTGTGTGATAGAAATGGAATGAAGGAAAGTCATGTAAAAGTCGGCTTCCATAATATTAAAAATATTCTTCAGTCTGATGGCTGCTTACAGGATTCAATTTTAAAAAGATCTTAATTTATAGATGTCGATATCAAATTTAAAGAGAAAATGTCAGTTTTCATAGTTAGTTCTTGATAAAAATCATTCCTATATATGTATATATTAGAAATTTTATCCGTCGTAGCTTGCATATTTTTGATGTTCCTGACCGGTTTCGGATTTGCATTCATCATCAGAGTAAAGTTCATCAAATTCGTTTAGAGAGCAGATTTACACTCAATGTTTTCGTTGCACTACATTTGTTGATATCAAAAGTGGTATTGGTGGCATCTAAACGAATTTGATGAACTTTTCTCTGATGATGAATGCAAATCCGAAACCTGTCAGGAACATCAAAAATATGCAAAGCTACTACGGATAAAATCCCAGATGTTATCCAGCAATGCGGATCTATCCGCATATTCGAATATTAAGAATTGTAACTGTAAGGATTGTTAGAGTCAAGTTTCCAATTTTAAACTAAATTAATATGTTATTACTGTTGTCTGGATTTTTACATTCTGTTATAATGATGAGTGAAAATTTAATTTAATTAAATATAGTTTACGAAGAGTAGTGTAATTGTTACCACGTTACCAATGGTTCTCTGTCAAAGCTGTGTTTCTAGCACGACAGTTCATAGTTAAAACATTCTACTGAAGTTGCTTTGTTTTCATATAATAATAATACAGCTACCGTGAACCTGTGCATACCTGTGTACTATTAAAATAATAATAATAAACATTCTTCAAATTAATATACAGTGGTATTGTTTATTATATTACATAATATTGTCTGTCTACTATTTTGTCACAATCCGGGAAGGTAGGTGGTTAGTTCATTCGAATTAATGTGAATTGACTATAATGCGAGCAATATGGGTAATTAAGGAGCAGAAAATGTGCGTGTGTTTTGAGATGTCATGAAAATATAGGACATAAATGCTTTTGTAATGATTGCTAGCAGTATATCTTCTCAGCACCTAAAAAAAAATCATATGCAATCCGCCCCATATCTGTCTGGAAAAAACATTCTGTAATGTAGCCACTTCCAGGTGATGGATTTTAAGTGAAATCTTATTGTCAGATGCGGGTAATAAGTTTGATCTTTCTACGATTTTTTGCCCTTGAGATATTTTGTTCATATAGTCACGACAGAGACCGTTCGCTAAAAACAATTTTTTTGTCTTACTCAGGGGAACATCACAACATGTACTTCTGGTAAATACTCAAGTTGGAAAATTTGACACACAGTAGTACTTCCTCTTACCTGGACTCGGAATGTTCGCAACATTTTAATTTTTCATTTAACTTCAATAAGTGTGATAGAGTGGTACTGATTTTCAGAAGGAATTCAACGTCACGCTTTCTCCAAGATAATTTTCTCCGGAAAAATTCATTTAAGGGCACCCCCTTCACTTTGGGGGTGGGACAGGGTTATGTTTTCTATTAAAGTGCTATTTTAGCTGATCATAAGTGCTACCATCTAAATAAAATTAATGAAGAAATAAATAAATTGCTAAACATCCGAGTTTCAAAAAAATTAGTTAACCGCAAGTGCGTTTTTACTGAACAGTTTTTTCTTTTTTGCAGTTTTCCGGATTTTCTCTATAAAGACACCGACGGATTTCATTACGCTTGGTATGCTAACTATAAAATTTGTCACATACAATTTCTCTTAAACTGCTTTAAGAGAAAGTTGTGTGAGTGCTTCACACCAGACGTTTTCATTAACATTATATAATAGATGGTAGAACCGTACAAGTTAAAATGTCAGTTCAGAGGGCAGTCTAATTTCATCACTTCTGGAGAACATCTCAAATTCCTCATATATCAATATTGCCATGTATACAGGGTGTCCCAAGGTATATGAATAACGACTTTTTCTCGGAAAACTAAGATAGCTAGAATAAAAATACGTGTCCCCGTAGTTTTTTTTGTTAGAAATTCAAATTTAATTTGCAAATTCGTTTTGATGCTTCCAGAAGCGAGATACAGGCACCAACTTCATTTTTTCAAATGGGGAGGTGTGGTTTTTATTTAAGAAATAGATTCCTCTTCTTTTTTTGTAAGAAAAAATTTACTTGAACGGTTTTTTTTCTTTGACCGATATTTTACAAGTTATGAATGAAAACATGATTCCTATAAGAAATTTCAAAATGATATTATAACGGTTTTTTGATTGAATAAGAAGAAAAGTACTATTTTATTATAAATTTTACTCCTCATTAATTAAAGATCTTGCTCGAACTGGCCTCCACCATTAGAGATGCACACCACACAATGCTTTTTCCGACCTTACGACCAAAGAAATAATCTGTACTGGTGGGGCCAGTTGTTCGAGCAAGACTGAATTAATGAGGAGTAAAATTTAGAATACAAATAGTACTTCTTCTTATTCAATCAAAAAACCGTTATAATATCATTTTGAAATTTCTTTTAAGAATCAGGTTTTCATTCATAACTTGTAAAATATCACTCACAGAAAAAAACCGTTCAAGTAAATTTTTCTTACAAAAAATAGAGGAATGTATTTCTTAAATAAAAACCATACCGCCCCATTTGAAAAAAATGAAATTGGTACCTGTATCTCGCTTCTGGAAGCACCGAAACAAATTTACAAATTAAATTTGGATTTCTAACAAAAAACTTCGGGGACACGTATTTTTTAGTTTTTTCTAGTTCTCTTAGTTTCCGAGAAAAAGTCGTTATCCATATACCTTGGGACACCCTGTATATATCTATGAGATTGAAATGTACGTTCTCAATGAAAGTAACTATGTCCTACCCTAAAGAGCTCCTGAAGAAGGGCACCAATGGTACCCGAAGCGTAGAGCAAAAGGAATTCTTTTTTCTTTAAAAACTCCTCTGGCCATTGCCGTATAAACATCTCATTATAATTTTAAGGCATGACGATTTGAAAGCCATTATAGAATCTTAACTCATATTCCATTTGGAGAAAGAGAATCCAAAGGTTTCGGTCAAATTTAGGTGTCTTGCAGTACCATTTTCTTCTTTTCTTTTTTTTGGTAGGTTTATACGCATTTTTTCCAATACGTTGAAAAACGCAAAATGTAATGTTGGATGCTGAAGTTAAGGCAATTTACTAAATCAAAAAATAAAAAAATATTTGTAGCGAATGTGTGTGAGAACAAAATATTTCAAAAGCGAATTCGCAGGAAGCTGAATCTTGATATTCTCTGTAGGTAGCACCACCAACCACTACTACTATCAAGATTTCCTTTAAACTTGCACATTACTTGAAACATTTTTCGATTCTGCGGAATATGTGGCTTAAAATTTCTAATTTATATGGGTTGGTTTAATGTTATTGGCACTCTCTTCTGGGCTACAGTGTAATCACTTCTATAACCTGCCTGGGAAGATACCACTCTCCCCCAGCGCTCCAATATTTATGTTACGACTAAGCAGTAAAATTTGTAGTTTTTAAAAAAATTGTCTTACTCCTAGTAAGAGGAAGTACTGTAATCATGTAAAATTTTCGATACAGAGTTTTCACCGGAAATATCCGTTTGAGCCCAAAAAATTTGTTTTTTAGCAAATGGTCTGTGTGTGCGTATGTGAACAGCATAGCTCAAAAACGAAAAGCCGTAGAAAACTGAAACTTGATATTCCGTTTAGGGATCACCATGGCATCTGACAGTGGGTCATCTGTCAAAATTCCTCAACCGGAAATACCACTTTACTTGTTTTTTTTATTTTACTTTTTTGCGTCTTTCTCAAAAATGGCTCCGACGATTTTCTTC
>JAAEAF010003889.1:0-93395 GCA_011037195.1 Triatoma infestans
TAAACGAAACTAAAGTTGTAAACAATACCTAATCGGTAGTAAAACATAAAGTCCGTCTGAAAAAATAAGCATTACTTTACATTACTTATCATAGAGATCACATGCCATTGACGTCTTATTCTTTGTGTAGGATTAATAAGGTTAGTAAAGGTTGCGAGTTCTCAGTCAAGAGGATTAACATGAAAGAATAAAGAGTTATGTAAATCACTCATACAACTTCCTCTTGCGAATAATCACAATTTCGTTTAATAAATTTCCGTTAAACTTGCAATGTTTATTCAAATGTTTTACTTGGATTTGCGTTACAAATAAATACAGGTTGAACACTCCGAATTACATGTTATTTTTTAGAAACAGGTCTGTCCCTTTAGATGGTTATACATTTTAAATTAAAAACACTGCAAATGAAAAATATTTAGACTACCCAATTGAGTAACGAAACATGCTATAGCCAATACAAACTTTTCCTGCAAGAAATGGATAAGAATTAGCAACTGTGTTTAATAAAACTTTGGAATTTAAAAATATTGAGTTTTGCAAACCCAATTTAGTTAAACTTTTAGAAACAAACAGAAAACAAATTTTTATAAGTAGAGCGCTAAATTTTAACTAAGTATCATTCAGTATACAGTAAATTGAAACTGTCCAATAAATATTGTTTCAACTTTGTTTAAAAACAAGAGGGGGGTTTACTAAATTTAATTTATCTAGCCTGGATTGAATTTAGAATTTATGAATGCTCTCTGTTTAACAGAAAGGAAACAGAAAACATTTTCCATTTCTTAGGATGTTGGCGAGTGCTGTCTAGAGTTTTGAAGACGGGTTTTAAGTTGTCCATTCTTAGATATTCAAAATGTTTGGATTGTGTTATAGAAATAAATTAATAAAAGAATACAATTTTAATTTGTTTTTGTTAGTTTTTCGGAAAGTTTAATTTTAATTACTTAAAGTTAGATAGAAGAGAGAATTTATTTCTCTTTAGTTTAGAATCTAATTAATGTTTTGTTCATAATATTTTCTCATGATTTGTTAAACCTTCTTATTTTAATTCTGTTTTTGAAATATTTGTATAAAGGTGTTATTTATTATTTGTTTATTTATATTATAGATATTATTAGGCAAACGCGGCAGACGGTATTACATACCATTGCTATAATGTATTAGATTGTTTTATTTTAATACTAATAAACATCTTTATCCATCTGGTGGAAGGATTATATTTGATTACATAAATGTTCCAGATATTTAAGAATGTTGGTGACTTTTGTTCCAGCACCCCCCTTCCAAGAAAAAAAATGTCCTGAGTTTAGGAACTTTAAATTTAAGCCTAACTTCCGCCAAAACTTTTCTGAATTCTGTTTTTTTTTTTTAATGTTATATCTAGTGCGCCAAATTTTGAGAAAATGGCGAAATATGTTTGGGGGGGGGTTGCACTTCTGGATAGATTTTGCTCGAAATGTTCTTGGCTGATGGTGGTGGTGCTAAAACGTGAAATATCATGTATCATACAAAAATTTTACGCCTTTTTTTTTTAGATATTTTATTCACACAATGAAACACCACCATTCATTCATTCATTCATAAATAGATAAGATTTGTGGTAAATTGTGTTTTTCATATTACAAAAAAATATTTCCGATGTTAAACTCAATTTCAAATATTTGACACGATGCAATATTTCCACTTACTTGGTGGAATAAGAAAAACTAATATATATATATATTAGAGGAGAAATCTCAGCAAGTAAGTTAAATCTATTTATAGGTTAGCAGTAAAGAGTATAAAGAGTAAAGGGTATAGACATATATAGGTAGGTGGAGGAGATACCAACAGTGAGAGAGTGTGGAGAGGTAGTAGTCCTATGTGCAGTTATGTTTGCTGTGCTAGCAGTTATTCTCTATGTGGGGAGACACTCCTAGCTCACTGATAAAACATGACGTCAGTTCTCTCGTAAGATAACCGCACAACAGCACACTGTATTTCCCTAAGTTTATGCTACATAAATTTAGCTCTTTTGTAAAAAACTATTTCCTTTAATATTTTTAGTCTCAATTAGTTTTTCAGTAGGACTAAAAAAATGAATCAATAATTATATATATTGAATTTTCTTTTATATATTATATTAATTATCTTTTTAGCGCAGTTTCTAGCCAAATCATTAGCTTAGAGTAAAATAACTTGTGAAACGCCCTCTGTCCACAAATAAAAGCTTGTACCGATTGTTTCAATTTAAACCTTATCGACAGATTTTTCGAAAAAATTTTTAAATAAAAGTTATAGAATTGTATCTATGCAGTAAACATTCCAAGTTTAAAGAAAACCATTGTAACCGTTTTTCGAATAAATTTCAAAAAATTCCTTCTATTGAATCGCTCTCAGCACAAATGAATTGTTTATATAATATTCTGTGTTGCAATAAATTTTATAGTATATACAGGGTGTTCCATTTAAACGGGCCACTTTTGAAATAACTCTGAAACGACCCAAGATATCTAAAAAGTAAACATAACGTTTGTTGAAGTATTTTCACTCTAGCTTTTGATGGTGTTAATGTTTATTGATTTTATTGCCGCCGTATACACCTCAAATCAGTGGTTGAAAGTGGCAGTTTCCTTTTGGCCCCCGCACGTTTTACCACTTTATTGAAAACTATTAAAAAAATGAAGAAAAATGCCGTTAATTTCATTTCAATATTTCATACCGTTGCCGACATATTCAATCATAAAGATTAACTTTTCGTCGTTTTATTCCTATTTCTTTGTTTCATAAACTAAAATTAAAAGCTGATTTTCTTATTAATTTCTAATAAATAAGAGAGTTTAAATGCTGGCAACACTTCAAACCTATTTTAAAACCATAAGGAACTTAAAAAATCAGGTAAAACATCATTAAAAAAGAAAACAGTATTCCAGTTTATTTACAAAAATTTATAAAAAAAAACTATTTTCTATTTATTCAAAATGACATCCTCAGCTTAAACGGCACAAACGCCGTCATTGCCCAACTTATAAAGTTGCTAATCGTATCATGTGTGCCGGAATCGCTAAGAAGTTTTGGATTCAGTCTTCTCTAAGGGCTTCTGGAATTGTTGGTTCCTTGGCATAAATTTTTTTCTTTGAGATATCCCCAAAGAAAGAAATCAACAGGGGTTAAATCTAGCGATCTGCACGGCCAGCTTGCCGGTCCCTGTTTCCCGTTCAAAACTATTAACCCATACTTACCGCTAGGTACCTTAAATGGGCAAAGATACGCCAATTTTATACGCCAAGAATAAACAGCAACAGTTGCTGGAAGATCTACTATTGAATGTCAGAACAAGAATGTGGTTCCAACTAGATGGTTCACACGAGTGCTATACCTTTGTGGCGAGGAGAGAAGCGAATGAGATTTTCAGTAACCGCTGGATCGGAAGACTGGCATCGGCAAGCTGCCTTCCAGATCGCTAGATTAACCTCCCTTGATTTCTTTCTTTGGGGATATTTCAAAGAGAAAATTTATGCCAAAAAACCAACAACTCCAGAAGCACTTAGAGAAGATTAATCAACCTGCTTAGCAATTCCGGCAGAGATAAGCAACTTCATAACTTGGTCAACGAGTGCGCTTGTGCTGGTAAAGCCGAGGAGGTCACTTTGAATAAATAGGAAATATTTTTTTATCGATTTTTGTAAATAAACTGGAAAATTGTTTTGTTTTAATGATGTTTTACCTGATTTTTAAGTCCCTTATGGTTCTAAAATAGGTTTTAGAACCTACTTTAGGTTTTTACCTTAAGTGTTGTCAGCATTTGTACTCTCTTATTTATTAGAAATTAATAAGTAAAACCGCTTTTAATTTTAGTTTATGAAACAAAGAAATAGGAAAATTTAATCATTATGATTGAATATCTCGACGATGGTTTGAAATATTGAAGTGAAATTAACGGTATTTCTTCATTGTTTTAATAGTTTTGAATACAGTAGTAAAAAGTGGGCGTCAAAAGGAAATCGCCACTTTCAACCAACGATTTAACCGATTTAAGGTGTAAGGCTGCAATAAAATCAAAAAACATTAACACCATCATAAACTAGAACGAAAATACTTCAATAAGACATCATATTTTGTTCACTTTTTAAATATTCTGTTACTTCGTTAAGAGTTATTTCAAAAGTGGCCCGTTTAAATGGGACTCCCTGTACATTACTTATATAAGTATTATATATACAAATAAAAAAATTTTCTTTCTTTTCTTTTTACTTTTATTCTTATTTGCTTATTGCTTTCATGTAGTTAGCATTCATGTTGTGTTATATATAAATGTTGTATATATATATCGCAATAAAGAAGTAAACAACACCAGATGGTATATTCAATTGTTTAATTCTAACACAACTTGGGTGGTCTGGACACTCGTTGTCGTAAATGACCATGAATTTTTGTGTAAATATCTTAAAATCATCTATTGAATACGATCCATCGCGCACTTAGATCAGTCGCGAGCACTGCTGTGTAGGCGTCATGTTTGTTAACAATTTCCACCATCCTATTAATTTGCATTGGTTACAAAAGAGCGGGCTGTGCTGTTTCTACTCATTCGCGTCTCAATTTGCACCAAGCATATAGATATTAGTAGAACGGTATATTGCATTGAAGTGGCACTTTAGTGGATAGTTTAACATTGCACCTATCCCAGATCTCACCAAAAATCATTATCCCAGAAAAACAAAAAAATTGTATCCTCTACATGTTTTTATGGATGACATCATATCGAACTGTTCGACGAGAAGAAGTTGTTGCGCTTAGGCCATACTTTGCTAACACACAGATACCTGTTTCGTAGTGAGCAACCGCCGATATGTAACGTTTGCTTGTGTCCGCCACATTTTAATTGAATGTCCACAATATGCTAATGCTAGAGAAAAATTGAATATGCCAAACAATCTGAAAGAGGCACTAGATGATGATGCTGATGAATTTAGCGTAAGCAAAACAATACAGTTTTCCTTAGAGACATTCAGCTATTTAATTTGTTATGATAATCTGAGCACGTATCAGAAATTGCACTTGGAAAGATTGGTCGGATGAAAGGTGTGACTAAATGCATACATTGGCTGAACGACCAGGGGCAAAGGACCTTAGTTGTTGTGCCCCTTCAACAAAACAAAAAAATAATGAAAAATATACGAAGTTTAAGAAAAAATCTTATCGCATTTTCAGAAAAATTTGCGAATAACAGAAAAAAAAAACTTATAAAGTCGCACTTTTTGGTTGACGAATTTTGATCAAAAGTTTCTGTTGGATGCGAAGGTGGGTAGCTAAACGAAATAACTTGAGTTAGGCTTATCTCAATTTTAGATATTATGTTAACAGGCACCCTCATAAACACATAAATATATACACTACCATACAGATTATATGAAAAAAAAAATATATAATATTGAAATGTTATTGGTGTGTTGAATTTGTTGTATGTTTGTCGTGGTAGCTTGTGGCGTGAGCGGTTTTGTAAAAGGTTTTTGTAAAGTAATATGTGTTTGAGAGAGTGAAGTATCAGAAATAAGAAAGTAGTCACCACTGCTAATAATAAATATATTGTATTAAAATAATAACTACAAGTCATTTGCAATGAAATTATTAACTTATTAATATGTTAATATGTTCTGCTTTTGAATATCTACAATAAACTGTTCTTTGAAAGCAGAATGCAGACTGTCCGAAAGAATGCCTTCTCTTACAAAACAGTTGGCCAAATGGTATTGTATTAATTTAACGGATTATTGTGCCTTTGTCTCCCTAATAGCAATGACCTTAAATTACAGTATCTGACTCTTTTCATTGCACTAAGATACATTTAAAATATTAACAAAATTCTATTTTTCAAACTATAAAATATTCTAAACTATTTTTCAAAACTATTATTTCCATTTCGTTTTTCCACTGCAATATTAATGTGAAGTAGAAGCCTCGTCTGAAAGTTTAAAAATGGAATTTTAATGGATGCACTTTGAGTTTCGAGTTCCCCCTTATTTACTTATTTTTTGGTGAATGGTGTTTTTTTTTGTCAATGGTGAAATTTTTTGGTCAATATTGTAAATATTTGACGAATAATCACAGATGGCTCAAGCTTACTACAATCATCCCATTGTATCCATAATCATAATCTGTCAACCCAAAGGCAGACAAATAACAAAAATAAAAATTTTTTCCGCAAAATTACTTCAACAAATTCGTTTAAATTTCTCCAACCGATTACTCCGCTTATACTAAAGGTCGGTCACTTTTATTTGAAACGTTATAACAGGAAAATTTATAAATATATTTTGGAATGAGTTTGGTAGAATGAGTTGCAATATTGTTTCTTCTGAAGTGTGCAAATGCATCTTTACAGAATTGATTTTCAGTTTGTTTGTTTTGTTTTTTTTTGGAAATTTGCAAACGGCTACAAACAGTTTTCTGTAAACTTGGAATATTAATTGCACAGATAAAAACGTATTTTTTTTCTTTCTTTTTTTTTTAACACTCTTCCTGGAAAAACGGTTTAAGGGAGATTTCAGGAGATCTGTCGATTTGTCTTAAATTAAACTAGTCCTACAAACTTTGTTCCTAGAAAAAGTGAGCGTTATCAATGTAATTCTTAGATTTAGCTTCATTTTCTGTCAGTTTTCCGGATCAATACACCATAATACTTTATTGTTCACTTTCGGTGAAGAAAGAAAAAAATAGCCTAGAAATTTGTTAAACAAAAAAAATAAAGTCTAAAAGTCGTTTTAATCAACCACAAATGATAATTTAATCATTATTAACAATTCATTGGTAAAGATAAATAAAATTTCTTAAAATACTGTATATAGTTAATCTAAATAAAACAAATATTGTTACCCATAATTATGGATAATTTATCAATGAGTTATTTTTTTTTTTATAATAAACTAAATAAGAATTTACCGGCAGGCTAGAAATTATACGACAAACACATTCATTTTTAAACTACTCATCAAAAAGATTTTAGTACATATTTGTTGCATTGTATATATTCATTTACGCTAATGTCACTATTATAGTAACAAAAATGCCGTTAAAAAATGTAACATATAACATAATATGACCTAACATTAAAGTACGAATACGATCTCATTGGAATTACATATTTTGTCGTTCATTTAAATTATATTTGCCGCCATATTTTCTTTTTTGTCGTGAAACTACAATTTTTAGTCGCATAATTATTAAATTTATCCTTCATAATTTTTTACCCATTTTGTTGGGGGGGGCCTAAGAAAATTATCATGATGAACCCCATTTTATATGTTCCTGCAAATATCCTTTATTTTAAGAAGAATTAGCACATAATTACCTCTTTAATAAATCTTATCATAATTATTAAATAAACAGGAGCAAATGATGGCTGAAACAGATTATATTTAACAAACAAGATAAAAAAAAGAAGCCGCTGTCAGCATTAATTAACGCCCTATCCAGAAAGTAATTAATGATTGCCAACAATAAAAATGTCTTTTTATTGTATATTATATTTTTTTTATATTTGGTTATCATATTTAATATAAATGAATAATAATAATAAAAAAAGTGTTCATTTATATTTATATTATTTTTTTTTTATTAATTTACATAAAAGTAATTTGCATAACTGACATGGTTTATTGAAAATCATTCATATTAAATATTGTTAACCATTATTATGTATAGCAATGATAGTAATATAGTTGGATACCTCTACTTCTAGAGGTTCAGTATATTAACTAGGTATATATACCAAATAAAGTTCAAAGAAATATTATCGTACCATACATTTAATATATTGCATAATACATTATAGTTCAGTTACAAAACGTTCACTCATACATTGACCCTGTTCCATCAAGGTTATATATATTTATTTACATGTTACGAATTTAAATTTTATTTATAGCGAATAAAGCTTTAGTGACATCATCCGCATAAACTGCGTATCACATTATTAATATATATAATGTTTCAATTGAAATTTTTACATGAGGTTTGGATTAGTTTCAAAATACATGTAAAATAATTACTGAGTAAATTATTAATTAAAGTAAACTTCCACACTTGAAATTATGATTTTGCGAACTCCTAGAATTTTCTCAGAGAGACATTTTACGGGCTTTCGCCCATCTTCAGGATGCGTTTTTCAGTCAGTGTGACAACAGTCTAAATTAATTAAACTAAATTTGCTCTGTGCAAGTCTGTGTTGTCACCTGTCTGAAAAACGCATCCTGAAGATGGGCGAACGCCCGAAACTGGTCGATGACCACAAAATGAAGCAGGCTACCACGGAAAATGTCTCTGATGCTTTCCAGCTTTGAGGAACCAACCACCACAGCTACTCCTCAGCTGTTCTATGATTGTGTGTGTGTGTTTTGTCACTGTTTATAGAATTTATGTTTTTTTGAATCTGAGAACAGAAGAACAGTGAGAACACAATGTGAAAAAATACGGTGTCAGAAAACATTTTTTTTATTTTATTTTCTCTTACTTCAGCTGGTAAGAAAAACTATACTGGAATTATTGTGTTCTTGTCAAAGTTCGGATATCGAGTTTTCGCAAGAAACTCCCAGTCCACTGGGTCTCCTGAGGTTGACTTTTTCATTGGTCCCCTTAGTCCGAAAATCTGGTTTTTAGAAAATAGTCTGTCCGGGACCAACATGAACTCTATCTAAAGGACGTTTAGATATGTTGATGATTCCAAGTTTGAAGATTATTTCTCAAATGAAGGTTGTGAAATTCAGTACGATAAATCGTGTGATTGTTTCAGACGATTTTTTTCTTTATTAATTGTAAAATGATAGATGGTACTGAAACTATATGTTTTGACTGAGACCACCTGATTACAAACCTGCTGGCGGTTTAGTTCAATGCTGTCGCTCTCGCCTTTGATCCATGCTGTTTAGATTCGATTCTACCAGCATTTAAGAAAATTGGAAAGCTAAATTTTATGCACCTAAAAAAAAAATCTTGCGGAAGATGATTATAATTATAGTTCTATTAAGTAAACGTGTTTTCAATCAAAACTCACAATAAACATTGCTCACAGAAAAAGAACTGTTCAAGTAAATTTTACTTCAAAAAAAAAATTGTGGAATTAATTTTTGATGTAAATACTATTTACCTTCCTATTTGAAAAAAAAAATTGATATCTGTAATCTCTCTTCTGGCAGCGCAAAACAAATTTTGCTCGCTGATTTTTAGATTTCTAACGAAAAGCTAAGAGGACACATATTTTTTAGTTTTTTTTTTTTGTGGTATTGTAGTTTCCGAGAAAAAGTGGATATCCAATATACCTAAGGACACTCTGTATACACAGTTCTATATAAACATTTTATTCGTTTTCCAGGGACCAAAAACCTATTTTAAACTTAATTTCTAAGATCTGACACGGTTTCAATATATTCTGTACTTTAATTAAGTAGTAAAGTTTTGTTAAAATGGCCTGGAATAACAGATTTAAATATGTTTTATGGTATTATGGCTTCCTGATTTTTAAAGTTCTTAATTGTAAGTTTTGAAGTATAAATTGTAAAGATATAAATCTGAATAAAACTTTGATAATCTAATTTAGAGCAGTTGTACATTAGTTTTGGTTTTGTTAAAGAATATTTTCGGTTTGCCAGTTGCCTCGATATTTTGGTTGTTTACTGTGTTAAGGATTGTAATTTATTTTGTACGCCCTGTTACTGGTTTGTTCTTTATATTAACGTCTGTCTTGGCTATTTTGTCTTTTTCCTTTGTTTCTGGGATGTATTTGAAAGACGACTCTTCAGACGGTCTGTGACCAATGAGTATGTCTTTAAAATGTGTTAATAATGCAATGATTGTATATATAGTTCAAAAAATAGACAATTATTATTATTATTATTATTATTAGAGCGGTATGAAATGTTTTAAAAAGTGTTATGACGCGCGAGCAAAGAGTTTTTTACAATTCTTATACAATTAGGAAATTTCTAAATGGGCGAAATATTTCTACAATTCACGTTGTATTATGTTTATGCAGATAAAGCCTAAGTCTTAGCAATTAAGCCTATGTCAAGAATTAAACCTAAGAGATTAGAATGTGTTTTATTTCAAATCTTATTAATACTAAATTAATAATAAAATGCTTCCAATTAAATGGCAATTGCTATAGAGTTATTATGAAATCTGTAATAAAGAGGAGCAATAAGCGGTGGCGATGTTATAGTGTCATATAAACGCCCACACAACCCTCTGACATCCGTATCGATCTTATCCACCACTTCGTTCAGTCATTCTACACTCTCAAGCCCACTCTACTTTCCTCGTCACCAGTTCAAGCAAAACGGCTTGCTTTCAGATCTACCTTGACAAGTCTGCATAATGCAGAACAGCTGAGTAGCCCAAGCTTGTCTTGATAATACCCAGACTACCGCAACCCCCCCCCCCCTCTTTCACTTCTCTCAAGTATCTAATAGGAGTATGAGAGCCTACCTTATAATACTAAACTATCGCAAACCCACACCATGATATCTCTTCCTAATTCAGTGATCAAAGCAATAAGTACCAAAATAGGGTCTATCTCTTCACAACATCCTTTACTCACAGATTCACTCGCTCCCACATTATGTAACTTTATATATGAAAGCTTCCTTGCTTCCTTATCACTACACCATTGGATTATATAATAACTTACACTTTGTAGGTATTATATCTAAAATACTTAATAATGCTTCTTCCTATTCAGATTCTTCTTTCAGATTTCTTTGTATTTGTTTGTGAGTAACTCAGTGGGAAGTAGGGATTCGTTATGTAAGATAAGGACAATTAGGAAATTAAAACAAGAATAGCATATTAGAAGCTATAAGCTAATATTATATTCTATTATAAGAAGAATTTGAAAGAAAAACGGGAGATTATAATTAAATAGACGTAGAATTTATTATGTTGAAAGAAAAACAAGAGAAGAAAATAATTAATAATAATAATAATGGTAAAACCAGAATAATTGTCTTATAAGACAAAAAAAATTAGTAGAAGGTGCTGACGGGAATAGAACCCCTCTCTACTGATCAAATACCGCTTAGCATTAGCAACTTCCGGTAGGTACACGGTTATCTTGTAAATAGGTTGGCCTCACTTCTTTGTTCATAACTAATTCAACTATATAAAACATCTGATATGAAAAACTCACATTACTTTATCTTACGCAAATAAAATAAATTAAACTTTTAACTTTCTCTTACTCCTCGTAGTAAATTGTAATCGTGTAAATTTTCTATTTCGAGTTTTAACAGGAAATATCCGTTTTGATGTCCCCTGAGTCCAAAAAAAAGAAAGTTTATAGCAAATGGTTTGTGTGTATGTATGTGAACAGCATAGCTCAAAATCGAAAAAACTGTAGAAAGTTAAAACTTGATATTTCGTTTAGGTATCACCATGGGATCTGACATTACGTTATCTATCAAAATTCCTCAACCGGAAGTACCACTTTACTAGTTTTTTTTTTTGCGATTTTCTCAAAATTGGCTCCAACGATTTTCTTGAAACTTTTACATCAACTACACATCACAAAGGGTTACAACTTTTATCTGAAACATTACTCCGAAAAAATTCATTTAAGAATACTTTTGGTGGAGGGGTGGGGTTAGGTTTTCATCTAAAGTGCTATTTCAGTTTATTAGACAATTGTATCATCTAAACAATGTTAATTAGAATTAAATATTTTGTTGAAATTCTGAGTTTGAAAAAAAAAATCGGATAACCGGAAGTGCTTTTACTTTACCACTTTAAAAATGTTTTTTTTTTTTTTTACATTTTCCTGATTTTTTCAAAAATGGTTTCGACGATTTTCTTGAAACTTCTTATATAAACTACGCATACAAAGATCTACAACTTTTATTTAAAACATTTCTCTTGGAGGGTAACTTTCATTCATTTAAGGGTAACTTTTAGGGGTGAGGTGGGGTTATGTTTTTCTCTACTAAAGTGGTATCATGTTGATTATACAATTCTATCATCCAAAGAAAATTAATTAGAAATAAATAGATAGCTAAAATTCCGAGTTTCAAGAAAATTAGTAAACCGGAATTGCGCTTTTACTGAACAGTTTTTTTCATTTTTTGACGAATTTCATTAAATTTGGTACACAAAGTATAAAATTTGTCAATATTATAGTTTTGAGAACTGGAGTAAGAGAAAGTTGTGTGAGTGTTTCATTATTTATTTTTTTTTAATTACAATGCTTACGTTTAGTTTAGCTGGCCATAACAAAAAAGTGGTACGTGTTAAACATGTGTCAATTATAGAGTGGATATTGTGGACGACCTCTGAAGGAAACAATTTAAATTTAAAGCTAATTTGATAGGCTACCCAAACCCATCCGAAAACAAATTTACCGGAAAAATGTTTTCCAATAAAAGTTAAAGGCACTTACGTGTGTAAGAAGATAGTATACGTAGTTTAAAAAAAAATCGTTAGTGCTCTTTTCGAGGAAACGCAAAAAAATAACATTATGTAATCTCGCACCACCGTGGATCGTGTCCAAAACCTTCGTTTCAGATAGTGACAACCTAAACAATGGTGGTACCTCAACGGAATGCGAAATTTGGCTTCCTACACACCCACACTCAGTCCATTCGCGAAAAACCTTTATTTTCGTATTCAAAGGGCACTCAAAACATGTATTTCCGGTGAAAACGCATAGTATTATTAAATATTATCATCTATGAAATAGTTAACTTTGTTTACGTGATTTAGTGGTTTATTGTTTTTACTTTCTGGCTTCTAAACTTCTAGAAAGAGGAAGTTTTGTTTTCCGGCTCATCGACAGCTGTGATCATTAGCGCCCCTAAAACTGTTTTCATCTCAATCTTTCGGTCTTCACAAACTAAGATGGCATGTTCTTTTCTACCTCGTGAACTTTCAACACAGTACCTTGTCGATAAGGTAGAGCAACCGGTTAAGAATATCATCCCACGCATCCCCTCTTAGTTCATAGAACCAGTCGACGAGGAGGAGTGTGGATATCTTGGTTGTGTTTATCCCTTGTATTAATAATTTCAGTTTGAATTTCAAATTAGGTTCCTAACTGTTAAATGTTTAGTGATTTTTGCACTGAATTTTTTTTATTTCATATTTTCTGAATCTTTAACGTATACTTAATATCAGAAATAGAAAGAGGAAGTATTGCATTGCAATTGCCTTTGTTATTTGAGTTCCTTCAATTTTTATTAACTCTGCCTTCTAGACTACAGTGTCACTACATTCAAATGAATACTATGGCCTGCATACCTGTATGTAACCTCACTCTTCTATTTAATAATAATAATAATAATAATATTTTATTTAAAAATTTACATAATCAGAAAGATTAATTCATAATATTTACGTCTTGGAATCATATCCGTCAGCCTGTAATGTTATGATGATGTTTGTAGTTTGTAGTGGCTTAAGCGGTTTTGTATAAGGGCTTGTATGAATGTTTGAGATAGAGATAGAAGTATTAAGAATAATTAAGAGATCACACTGCTTTTAAAATAAATATATTATTTTCTAAACAAATTTAAGCACATTACAATATCACTATTATAAATCAAAAGTAAATCTAGAATAAAGGCAAATATCTATCATTGGCACTGAGCGATTCCTGAAGTGTTCTGTTCTGGCTTTGGAAGCAGAATTGCGACTGTCTTGTTTGAAGGCAGAAGTTTGACTATTCTAAGGAATGCTCTCTAACAAAGCAGTTGGCCAAGTCGCATTGTATTAAATTTTGTGCCTTTGTTTCCCTACTAGCAATGACCTAGATTTAATATACGTGGCTCTACCCCTGCACTAAGATACATTTGAAATATTAACAAAGTTAAATTTTTGATGCTATAAAATATTCTAAACTATTTCTTCAAAACTATTATTTTTCGATTTCGTCCTTCCACTACATTATAAAATACTATTCTGATATTATAATAAAAGAGTTTTCTTTCTTTATTATGATACATAAGAAAGAAAAAAAAAGAAAAGAAAAATAAAAACAGAAAATATATATTATGAAACATAAAAGTACTGTACAATAATCAAATTAATGATGAAAAAGTTAATTAATAATTAATATTGAAAGAACAAATTAAGTGAAAAATTAAAGAAACAAAAACTAGTAGACATTGAAAAACAAAACAAAACAAAATAACGGAAAATTATACATACATTTTAATAAAAAAAAACAAAAACAGAAATCAAAAGTTAAATACCTGCACAAGCTGATACTGATACCGCCAGGCAGATCGAGCAAAATGAGGAATCTTATTTATTAATCTTAAAGTGTGCAAAGTTAGGAAACGAATTCCGTGGTAACGCAAACGAAATTCTGCAAGAATAGGGCAAACCGCTAAAAAAAATACCCTCTCTAGTATTGAGGTTACACAAGGAACATCTCTTTCTATAACCACCTCCCCGCATTTTAAATAACCACCTCATCTCTTTTGAATGCAATGATGACTGGCGGTCAAAGGAGAATAATTTACAGCTAGTATCCAACTGTTTGTAGTATGTAAATTTCGAGGACATACTTATGCACAACGCAAACTCCTCGCTATGCACCAATCTTATCTTATCTAACAAGGTTGATAACTGGTTTTTCCAAAGACTCACGTCGTCAACAGAGCGATCAAAGTGACAAGAGTGCCCATTGGCCAAGTTAATCCAATGCTGAAACCTATAAGCAGGAAGCTCCAGAAATCTAAGACACTACCTAAAGTGTTGTCTTAAGGTAAACACCACAAGCAGATCAACATCAGTCTCAACATACAACATGCAGTTTGGTGTAACTGACGGAAGAGAATGCAGTTTTTTAATAAAGAAACGCAACAGCTTTTCAAGTATCTCATACCGTTCAAATCCCCAAACTTGAGCAGCATAACAGGCAATTGGCCTGCAAACAGAGTTAATAACTGGAACTTAAGAGAAAAGCAAACCTTGGTCCTTAGCAACAAATACGGATCAGACAGTGTTTAGCGTTAGCTTAGCGGAAGAAACCTTCTCTTTAACATGGGGATGGAAAGAGAATTAAGGCATAAGAATAACTCCTAAATATTTGTACCCATTAATAACTTCTATTTCCAACCCACTATAACGCCATTTGTCTGAAGAGGACAACCTTCTGTGATTCATGCCAGAAATATAAAAATATATTTAATTTGTAATAATCAAAAATATCAAGAAAAATGTAATATTTCCTTGCAAAAGGACTATTCAGGTAGAAGACCACTTTTGTCTTCTAGAGTTCATGAACTTGATAGCATTGTCTCAGAGGGGAAGATTTGAACGAACAATTAAAAGGCATTCCTTCAAGACAATCTGAAACGGACACCAAAGCAGAACACTTCAGGAATCAGTGTCAGATATAAGTTAAAACATAAGACTTTATTCCAATTGATTTCAGTAAATTAATATATTGCTCTGCTATTGAATAGTATTTAAATATCATTAAAGAATGCATTCAATTTAATCTACCAGTGTTTTCTTAATTATTCTATTACTTCTCTCTCTTCAAACTTATACACACAAGCCCTTTACAAAACCGCTCAAGCCATTACAAACTACAACAACACTACACCAATAACATTTCACTACCTCCTCTCCTAAATACCATCACTTCCGATTTCCCAAGATTAACATCCAGACCCCACTGCTGGCAATACTTCGTTAAAATATTAGTGCCTTCTATATTTTATGTTAGAGCTCTGAAAAAAAAAATATTCAAAGTTTAAAGAAAAATTTGCAGTTTTGTAATTCTATTAACTGCAATAAGCTAAAATCGGGTGAGTATTTCGCACCAGATTTTTTATTTATTTTGCGCTCGTCTCAAATAATTGTTTGAAGTTTACTACAACATAAATACTTGGTTAATGTTTCCTAAGTACGAAAAAAGGCTTTCAGCGAATGGTCTGTATAAGTCTACGTGAAAAAATTTCTGAATACGAAAAATCATGGGAAGCTTAAACTTGTTTTTTATTCATTTTGCAACCATTCCGTAACCACAGTTGCATCTAACATGAAGATTTCAGTTTAAAGCCACTAACCCGAAGTTCATTTAACTTTGTTTTTTTTCCCAGTTTTTCGCGATTTTCTGGAAAACGATTCCTAAGATTTTCTTTAATCTTCGTATACTACCAATCGGACCATTTTAATTGAAATAATTTTTTGGGAAATATGATATTTTGGGTTTTTTTTGTGGTTAGAGTAACGTTCAGGTTTCCTCTTAAATATATAATAGCACCCATAATAAATGTATAATGCAACCACAGCCGAGAGAAGAGAGGTCCTTTCTGGTTAATAGAGACTACTCTCTGACCTAGGCAGACTAGAGTGGGAGAACCTGTGTATATAAGCCAGTGGGAATCTAAAGGGATCTATCATATACAGCCATACAACTGTACACTAGTCATCGCATCGTGTCGTATCTCTACTTTCACCATTCATTCTATCATTTTCATTATAAGTGCATTTCCAGCGCAGTTAGTGTAAACTTAGCTACATTATATTAGTGTCAGCATATCTCTTTCATTTAATCAAGCTCAATTTCTCTCCTCAACAGCCCTATTTATTATAAATACTACTTCAGTACAATAGGTGTCCTTTAGAAAATCAGCAACTAGCGACTGGCACCGACCCTTAAAAATGTGAGTCTAGGTTCATGTAATTCGGATCTCGTGTGGTAACTCTTGAGATGTGGTAAATAGTGCTGGTCTGGCCCAGGTTTCTTTCTGGTAAGTAAAACTGGCGTGAGGGTACTTCAAACTTCGGCTTCTTGGAAACTGACATCCTCTCCTTCATCGTTATTCATTGATTTCATTTAATTCGAAGCTATCCAATTCGGTCATCATATACCTGGATATCTCCTGGGTATATTTCTGATTAAAGTGGGGCATTTTTCTTGATCCACGCACCTGGGATTGCTTCTCCAATCTCATTTCAAAGCCGTGAATCTTTTCTTGATGACACTCTTTTTGATATAACTTTTTTTTCTTTTCTGTATCCCAAGGTTTTTTTTTTTTTTTTATTCTTAGAGCAATAAATAAGGATCCGGTTCATCTTAAAGTTTCCGGGGCTTTTTGGTTCAGGAATTCCACTGAAGTATTGTTATTTTTCCCAAAATTATTACAGCCTTTTAATGTCTTCAATCCTGTTTAAATGTTGGAAAAATCTCATTGAAATATGTTCAATAGTTCTGAAATATATCTACTAGGTAATGAGGTGGGCAATAAATGTGTCTGAGAAGGATAGACCATACGTACGAAAAGCATTTCTAAAAAACTAAATGGGCCGGAACGTTATTAGAAATTGAAACCAAACATATTCTAAGATTTTTCAAAATAACTTGTTTTAAATAAATATATCCTTTGAATAAAGAGAAAAGTGAAATATTAATTTTTTGCATTTGTAGATATATATATATATCTTTATGTTCCACTTGAATGATCTTTAAATTTGAGTAATAATACGTCATTAAAGTAAGTTTAGTGGCTATTTTGTTGCTATGGTTTCCCAATATTTTAACTCTAAATCTGTTAAAGAAATCTATGTAATTATTTTGTTAACAATTAGTTATTTTTATTTTAAATTAATTATTTTATAATTAAAAAAAAAAACATTCCTTAGTATCATCTAAAAGTAATGGCACTATAGTATTTAATTCCCATTAAGAAAATGTAATGACATTAATGACATTGAAACAATTGGCTGGGGTTACTAGCATTTTATACATTCCCCGGTTTCTAGTCGACCCCCTCTTTCTACTTGTTTGGCCCCATTTCACAATATTTGTAAAACCGCACTAGAACTTAACAGTTCAACTGTTTGTATGCCATGATGTTGGTTTAGTTTTTTTTTTTTTTTTTTTTTTTTTTTTTTATGAATGCCATTACACAAATGATTATAGTGTACAAACTGCGTTCTCTAATAAAATATGACTGGAATAAACTAGCAATTAAGCATCAATCTTATATACCTAAAGATATATATATATAAATATATTGATAGGGAACTTAGCGACCAGTGTGGCATGTTTTTGGCTTATAACCGGTCACGACTACCTGAACGCTCACCTGCATAGCATAGGGATAATGGTAATCCTCTGCACGCAGTCTCTATAATGGTGACGATCCCATGACAGTTACATTTGTAATTAACTACATGTAAGAGTAAAGCGGGCTATGTGATTACGCCAAATTATTAGTACCTCTTCACTCTCTTTTTAGGATTATCTCTCGTGCTAGGGGTTTTAAACGCCATGGAGACCCCCCATTTCAGACAGCTGGACGTCCGGAATTTTAATACTAACATGAAATCCCAATGAATTGTCAGCGTGCCAAAAATTAGCATCCAAAAGATGATCAGTCTTGCAAAAGAATAATAGCTAGTGATTGAAAAGTGAATATTTTTGAAAAATCCAAACAAGCATCACAGCATTGGGCAAGACATGCCCAATCAGAGGTAGTTAGCCAAGATGGATTTGAGAAAATAAATCATGCTTTCTATTTGGTGGGAAATTTGAAAAGTTTTGCATTTTGTGATGATTTCAGATGGCAAGCGCTATTGGCTCAGAACTTTATACTGAAGAGCTGGTTATAGTTTATGAAGTCTTCATAAGCAAGGTGCGAGTTTTTAATTATCCGAATAAAGCTGTTCTGCCCGAGGATAACGCGATCCCTTCAATTGTTCGCGTTTGATTTAGGAAAAATTAGCTGAGTTAGAGGGAGTAAGCGTTTTGCTTTAACACTGTAATGTAATGGGTGTTGAGTTGTATTTGTAGTAGTGGTAGTGTGTAGCACGAGCGTTTTAGTGAAAAGGGCTTATAAGTTTGTAATTTTAAAAGAGAATGAAGTCTAGTAATAATAAAGAAGTCACACTGTTTTTCAAAAGATATATTCTCTAAGAGAAAATAAGTTAACAACAATATGCTTATAAATTAATTGGAATAAACTCTTAAAACTTGATATTGGCTCTGATGTTTTCACTTTGGTAGCTAGAACGAGTCTGTCTTAAAATATCTCTTCTCTTTGTTTCAATTCCTCCCCTGTGAGAAGAAGGGGTAGTACAGTACAATGCCATAATTGTTCTTGAACCGTACGAGTAACTGTAATGGTATTACCTGGCTGTCCTTTTGCAACATATTTTGATAATTTAGATTTATTTAAAATTTAATATTATTTCAAGTTTCTTGCATCCATCATAACACTGTCCTGCACATTGCACCACCTGAATATGTTCTTTTTCAGTTTATGACCCATTTTCTTAAAGGACAGTAATTTGAAAATTATGAAGCACTGCAATTAGGATGTGTGGAGTTTTTCACCTCAAAACCAAAAGGAGTATTACTTAGCTTCACTAAATTAAATGCCTGTAGAAAAGTTGGTGAAAGTGTTGTAAAAATAAAAACTGATTTAAATGCTAGTAACCCCAGCCAATTGTTTCAATGTCATTACATTTTCTTAATGGGAATTAAATACTATAGTGTCATTACTTTTAAGATATTAAGGAATTTTTTTTATTAATTATAAAATAATTAATTTAAAATAAGAATAACTAATTGTTAACATAATTACATAGATTTCTTTAACAGATTTAGAGTTACAATATATGGAAACCATAGCAACAAAATAGCCACTAAACTTACTTTAATGACGTATTATTATTCAAATTTAAATATCATTCAAGTGGAACATAAAGATATATGCATCTACAAATGCAACAAATTAATATTTCACTTTTCCCTTTATTCAAAGGATGTATGTATTTAAAACAAGTTATTTTGAAAAATCTTAGAATATGTTTGGTTTCAATATCTAATTATGTTCCGGCCCATTTAGTTTTTTAGAAATGCTTTTCGTACGTGTGGTCTATCCTTCTCATTTATTGCCCACCTCATTAGCCAGTAAATATATTTCAAACTACTGAACATATTTCAATGAGATTTTTCCAACATTTAAACAGGATTGAAGACATTAAAACGCTGTAATAATTTTGGAAAAAATAACAATACTTCAGTGGAATTCCTGAACCAAAAAGCCCCGGAATCTTTAAGAAGAATCGATCCTTATTTATTGCTCTAAGAATAAAAAAAATTAGCTTAGGATACAGAAAATAAACAAAAGGAGACAAAAAATGTTATATCAAACAGCTAGAGTGTCATCAAGAAAAGATTCATGGCTTTGGAATGAAATTGGAGAAGCAACCCAAGATGCTCGATCAAGAAAAATGCCCTGGTTTAATCAGAAATCAAATATAAAGAAAGTAATAAATTGAAATATTTATGTGTGTATGCTTCAGTATTTTCGATTTAAGTATTGTAGAAATCAAAATTGATATAATAAAAATTGTACTTATGTGTGTCAAATTTTATTCACTTTAAAGGAAAATGGATTGAAAACGTTACGTGGTATTTCATTTAATTGTTGGCCTTGGAAAGATGATCATGGAATTCAAGATTGATGGATTTATAAAGAAGGGTTCGGGATGATCGCATTTTGAAGTAGACGCTTTAAAATTAACTCCCGGCATATAGTGATGGAACAAAATGTTTCAAACTTAACAACTTATCTTCTATTAAAACTCAGGCGAATTCTACCTAGCACTTATTACCTCATTCTCAAATCCTATCTTTCCGAACGCTTCTTCCAGATAATTGAAGGCACTTCCGAATCCTCTATACATCCTATTCTTGCTGGAGTACCTCAAGGCAGTGTCTTAGCCCCACTACTTTATTCAATCTACACATCCGACTTACCTACACTTCCCTCTACTTCTATATACACCTTTGCTGACGACACTGCAATTCTCTCCACACACAATGATCCCACGCTCTCTGTCCGCTCTCTACAATCACATCTAAATTCACTAGAACCTTGGCTGCAAAAATGGCGAATAAAAATTAATCCACATAAATCAAAATACATAGTCTTTACACTGAAACGGAAAACTCTTGCCCCTGTCTACTTACATAATTCTCCTATTCCTTCAGCCGACCATGTGCGGTACCTGGGACTATACTTCGACAAGAGACTCACCTGGAATCCTCATACACGACTTAAACGAATAGAATTAAACAAAAGATATAAGCTTCTAGCCAGACTACTTGATCACCGGTCAAAACTAACACTTCATAATAAAAGACGACTGTATCTATCCCTCCTAGCACCTATATGGACTTACGGACTTGAACTTTACGGTTCAGCTAAACGATCTAATATCAACCGATTACAAACACTTCAATCTAAAATCCTCTGCCGCATTGTAAACGCTCCATTCTATGTCGGTAACCTAACTATATATAAAGATCTCAAAATTCCTTTTATATCCGAACTTACTAAAACACGTTACAATAAATTTCACAAAAACTTATCAACACATCCTAATCCATTAAGCAGCTAACTTATCCTCAACCACACTTCCTTCCAACCCCCGAAGGCGGCTGAGGCGTCGTTGGCCTCGCGATCACCTTGTTGACTTATGGAGATCATCACTGGATGATCACCATTCAAGCCACTCACGCCATTTACCACCCTTACCGTATTTACTTATTGTACCATAGTACAGTTGTAAATGACAAATAAAAAGTTAAATAAAAAAAATAAAAAAAAAAAAAAAAACATATGTTAATGTTTGTTGGCCATATTAAGAAGACTTGAGTAAGTGATTTCGAGGAGAAAATGGAAACAGTATTTCAGTTGTAATTCTGTCTCTGTTTGGCCGATGAAGAATTTGTACAAAATATCATTTTATATATTTATTGTTTGGTCACACTTTTGAGCACTAATGAAGATGGAATTTATTTAATTGGCGAGAATTTATCATTGTACGAGTTAGCTTGTGTTCCATAAATTGTTTGGTATTTAATTAAGTAAAGTGATAGATTAGGCTGCAGTGCCTGGGTTTGAATCCCCCCCCCCCCCGTGTCATTCTAATTCTAAGTAAAGTGGATTGTTTAGCTGATCGAATGTAAACTTTTATTATACACCATCCCAGTATCGAAGTGGTGGAAGATGTTGTATATCTAGGGCAGACAGTATCTTTCCAAAACAGGCTCACGAAAGAGATTCAGAGGCGCATAGCTCTCACTTGGAGGAAATATTGGTCGCTGAGAAACATAATGCAAGCTAACATAAATGGAAGAGCTATATATTCAACTGCAATATCCTGCCCGAGTTGACGTATGGATGTCAAACTTGGTCGACCACTTAAGCTATAGAAAAAAGAAAATAGAAATCTGGCAAAGAAGTGTTGAAAGGAGCATGCTAAAAATAAAGAGAAGAGATAGGATTAGAAGCCAAATTATAAGAGAAATAACTTCAGTAAGAGACGCCGCTCAGTACTGTAAGAAGTTAAAGTAGGAGTGGGCTGGACATCTGGCTAGAATGGATACACAAAGATGGACAAGGATGGCCACGGAATGGATACCTTTAGGAGGAAAAAGGAAAGAAGGTAGGCAGCATAAAAGATGGTCAGATGAAATAAAAAAAGAAGAGGGAATCAACTGGATGAGGAAAGCGAAAGATAGAGATTTTTGGAGCAAGAAGTGTGAACAAGTGGAGAAATCAGGCAACACTTAACCCTAGGTATGGCCAGTCACCGGTAAAGGACCACAATCTCCCTTAGGGGAAGGCCTACATATTTTACATTAGAAAGAAAAAAAATATATATATATATATACATATAAATTAGTGCAGCTTTCGGTTTTATTCAAGTACAATATGATATAAAAAAATTCAAATAATTAAAGAAATTTTAAATTTATTGTAATAAAGAAGTTTTAGTTTTTAATGATTTTATTTTATTTGTTTAAATTGTTCAGTGGATGTTTCTTTTATTTTGTTTAAATTATTTGAGATTTAAAGTTTTTCATTTTATGTAAAATATGTAAATAAAGTCTTATTATTATTATTATAAACTTTTATTAGTATTTAATTTTGTTTCAATAGTGAAAAAGTTCAATTTTTTTTTTAGATTAGATAAGTTAATTTTTTATTTTTAAAATTATTAACTTTAATTGGACACTTAATTCAACAGTGACCCATAGATCGCACAGAGGAGACTAAAATAACAAGCATAGAATCTTATGGTTCAAACAATGCCAATGCCATAACATTAATCCAGATTCCTGAGTCTGATAAACAGACATGACTGGAGAGGGTACTCTAACTTGTGGATGCTTTCAAGTATCATTCAGAAGTCTCTCTCCAGATTTCTAAGGCTAATTAAAGAGACAGGACTGCAGAGGGCACTCGTAACTTTTGGGCTTCACAATAGACCCATAGGGGGCGTGGCGGCGTAGGCTAAATAATCAACCCCCACAGAATCTAATCTGATAATAATAATAATAATAATAAATGCATTAAACTTATTAAATAAAATAAGCAAAAGACCAAACACTAATAATTTCGAACTATAAGAAAAAAGAAATTAAAGATAAAACTTGAAATAAAAACAATACATTTTCTGAACAAAGAAGAAATTTCTCTGGCTTGACTCTGAGCAATCGTTTTAGTTCTTAAGTAGAAAAAAGAAAATTACCTCCTCTTATATGTATCTCGAATTTAGAACTGCTAATCACCCACAGATAGATGATGTTGTAATGCTATCAACTAAAACAGTTGAAAGTTAAAAAAATCAGTCATAAAATATCTACAGGAGAATCAGGTTCAAAACCATACCTGTCCATTAAAAACAGATAAGGCATTCAGAGTGGTATTGTGAAACCTAAATCATACAACTCCTTTAGAGGTCATCAATGAAGATTGCCACGTCCTCTCTTCTTCATGGAATCTATGAACCGGAGCCGTGGTGTTGGATACTACTTTCATCAAGTGTAGTGCGTGACAGAAACATTAATTTGATGTACACTCTCTTAAAGAAATTGATAAATTTCCTTTGAGATGGATGAAAATCTGAAAACGGTCAGGAATAACAGAAATATGCATTCTACGGAAATATACATGTTAGTTCGCTAACTTCCACTTTTTATACACAAAACTCACTTGGAATCCGTGCACAATATTTAAAATACAAGCATTGTTAAACAGCCAAACTTCTCTACAGACTTGTCGTAAGACTGTTCCGTGGGGACTAGATAATCGTAAGACTCTTCTGTGGGGACTAGATAAGACAGATATTAATCATTACGATAATAATAATAATTACGAATCTCAAACTTATGTGAACTTATGGACTAAAACTGTAGAGTTCAGCCAAACTAACAAACGTACAAACTATTCAGACATTCCAAACTAAAACTACTTCGACAGATAGTTGAAGCTCCTTACCGTGTCACAAATCTCACTTACTAAGACAAAATACCGTAAATACCTCAACCATCTCTCTCTCTCTCATTGTTTCTCTAAACCATTTCTACAAACTCTCCCTTTACAATTCTGTAAGCCGCCCTGAGATTTTCTTCGGGACTGAACAGAATTGCTGGAATCTCGTAGACTAGTGCTACCAAAGTAGTTTCTCCCTTTCTACTCCTCTCATTAATGTACATTTTTAGCCTATTTACTCATTACATATATATAGCTTTCTACAGATTTTATTAAATTTATAAATAAAAAAAAATCTTTTTTAGCATGACGAATTCACAGCTGATTTATGTGCGGTATGCTGGTTGAAAGACCGTTTAGTAAAGTATTTGAGAGCTTTTTGCATAATAAAAGTTTTGTTTACTCATCCTATTGTTCTAAAAAATGCTAAGTTCTATTTAAGTTATGTTCCAATAAATTCAACAACAAGAATATTGCTATGAAAATGTATCTCTGAAGTAAGTATTAAGGCTCTTGTTTGACGGCGAAGGACAAAGTATTAACTTTGTTTAATTTATTCATGACTTTAGACCCAAAAAAAAAAAAAAAAAAAATTCCAGTATCGCTGATAATATAAATTGGTACTTATTTTGTCATCTAGTAAAGTGTTGGGTGTTTGGTATAAGGGGATCAAGTCTATAGATTTATAGTCTGTTATCATGTTCCATGATTGTGGAAATAGTAAAATTAAATCATTATAACCACTATTTACGTTTCTGTTGCAAAATTAATATCTTTATTGTAAAATTTAAAAATTTTATATTTCGTTTTCAAGCAAAGGAAAGATTTCTATGATGGCATTGGTGATATATATAAAAGATTTTACATTATTTTTTTTTTTGTTGCTGTAGCGAGCACTTTTTAAGGAAAATTTCTTATCATAAGTACACTATACACAGCAGCTTTCCGCTTTTCTATAGTAAATATGATAAAAGAAAATTATTGTCACCTTCAATATTATCAACTTGTTTTTTTTAAGGAGGGGTTGGTTTTTCTTCGTTCTTATAAACTTTCTAACTTTATCACGCCCCTTGTGGAAAAACTGTTCTTATTAGAGAAGTTTTCTTACCACTTTTATATCTTTTAAAATTATACTGAACAATAGAAAGTAACAAATTTTACTTCAGTTAAATATAAATTTATTTATTTAACCATTGAAAGCTAAATATTTTTTATTCTTTCTTTTTATGTAAGAAATCAAATTATGCTCCTCAATCTAAGTATGACAGATTTCCGTTTATTTTTTATTTTTTTTTAGCATTTAAGGAACTACACATTTTTTTGGGAGGCTCCCAAAAAAGCAGTAACAAAAGTTTTGATTGTAATAGCATAATTGCCAAAACAAAAAATCTGGCTTAACAAAGAGATTTTTTCAGATATCCCGGATTTTGATTGAGCCTCCTCCTTACACCTCAATTCCATAAATTCCAGATTTGTCTTGTTTTGTGGGGGGTGGGGGGGGTTGATTGATTCTGTGCACAAGTGGTGGAAAACATCTAGAGGATTGATAGTCCGCTTAATTTTTTTGTAGTCTTATTTTGGTATCGGGCGTCATCATCATAATGTTTTGATACAAGGGCTATGATTTTCGGACTATCACAATGCACAACGTGCATTGCTTTTTAGGGGGGAAGGAAGAGAGTGTTTTTGTGTATGGTCGAACGGATTCAAAATAAATTTTTAAAATTTTTGATTTTTTTTTGTTTTTTAATTTAAGGCGCATCTACATCTTTGATCATTGACGCCCGGAGCATTCTCATTGCACTGCCGCCCTCCGGACAGTGTTCTCTCACTACAAACAACACTGTACTGGACTGTGAGCTGTAAAGGCTCCTAAGAAGAGAAAATCTACACTAGGTAGCACTGGACTCGAACCCGAGACGTCCGCGTGGGAGTCCAGTGTGCCACTGAACCACTTAGCTAATCCCTTCCCTTAATTTGATTTGTATTGTTGTATAATGGAGTTGATGAGGAGAGAAATTAGGTTAGATTAATTAGACGAGATATGAAGACACTGTTATAATATAGCTATAAGCTTACACAAACTGCACTGGACTTGTAATGATTTTATAGAATAAAGGGTTAGAGTAGATTTATGACACGATGCGATGTATGGTTGAATCTGATAGATTGATGTCTAGATCTCTCACTGGCTTATATACAGGTTCTCCCCACTCTAGCCTGCTTAAGTCAGAGAGTATCAAAGAGAGTCTGTTTTCTCTCGGTCGGGCTTGTGTTCTCTCTCTTGCCGTTACACTAGATAAAATGCATAGTCTACTTAGTCTAATAATTAGACAACTTGTTTTCCAACATAACGTATAATAATAATAATACATTATAAATCTGGTTGTAATAATTGTGACTAACTCCTCATTATTATTTTATTATATATCCCAGGAATGGTTTCGAGACTAAAGCTGATGTTTATAAAAAAAATCGTTGAAAACCCCACAGCATATTTTAGTTGATTTTAATGCAATTTTCATCATAAAATATAATATTTCTTCATTTTCTAGTCGGTGTTGTCAAGGTTCCTTTTACAAATACTGTAAAATATATTTTTTTTCTCATTTTAACAATTTCAGTAAACATGTTATCTAAAGTATGCACTAAAATGGTGGAGTCATTTTCTTGCTTGAAGCATGATATCAACCAAGTGAAGTAACAACGTTGACAAGAAACAGGTTTTAGGAAATAGAAAGAGCGTTGTTCATCTTGACTGTTGGGTTCCATTCTGTTTCCTTTTGATAAGATATTTTTGTAATGTTAAGGTTGTATTCCATTTGAAATGAGTATATTCTTGAAGAAATCAAATATGAAAGAGTCGTAGGAAGTTCTGTTTACTATTACATTATCTTATGTTAAAATGTCCTTTGTTAAACATATTTACCTAGCTGAAAATATTATATAACTCAACAGTATGGCTTATATTAAAGATAATAAAATATAATTATGCAGAGATAGATTTATTAACCTTAATTAATAATAATAATAATACACCTTTCTCTAGATTTTTTTAAGAAATGTACAAAATCGTAGCTGGGGTTGTTTAACCCTTTTTAGAGGAAGTATTGCAGTCAGATTTTACAAATTGAGTATTCACCGGAAATACGCGTTTTCAAATGCCCAGGAGTCCTCGGAATTTTCTTCACACTCAGAATTTTGGCACCATATTTAATTCTAATCAATATTATTTAGATGATAGAATTATATCATAAACGTTATAAGCACTTTATAAGAAAACATAACTCCATCCTTCCCTCGAAACTCTCTTTAAATGAATTTTCCCATTCAAAGGATTCAAATAAAAATTATAACTCCTAATATATGTAATTTATATCCCAAGTTTAAAGAAAATCGTTGGACCCATTTTCGAGAAAATCGTAAAAAAGTACGATTACGAAATACTCTTAATTGAAGAATTTTGACATATAAAAATTACCGGGTCTCATGGTGTTAAATAAACGGAATATCAAGTTGAACATTTGACGATTTTTCTGTTTTTGAGGCATACACCTTTTTCTAAAAACCACTTTTTTTGGATTCAGGGGACCTCAAAACGGATATTTCCGGTGAAAACTTGATATTGAAAATTTGACACGATTACAATATTTCCTCTTATAGTAGTAAGAGTATGAGAAAGTAAAAATGTATTTAGAGGTTTATTCATATATTACATTTCTTAGCAGATATGTGGGTGCATAGTATAACTCAAAAACTTTTGAAGGAAGTTCAGCATATTTTAACGCAGCCAGTGGTGCCATCTAGGAGAGGAAGTAGGAACCTCAAGTTCTCTTAGTGGCCGCTAGGAAGCGCTGGCGACGAAGGATTGAGAAGGTTCTAGAAGATTCTCCACGGTATAAATAGTGGGACCGCAGAAAGTTGAGAGAGTTTTTCCAGTTACAAACGAAGTGTACGTTTGTGGAAAGTGTATAAAAAGTGGACAAAGTGAACTTTTGTGGCTTAAACTATGAAGTAATTATTATTAAGTGTTGTATTTATAATTTATTGTGTATAACAATAAATTGGTGTTTTCTTTATTGAAGTTTAGAGTATTTTATCTATACGAACCCACTTAAAACTAGTTGCAGTAGCTAGTTTTGTGGGAAAAACGTTACAATATTTTATAAAATCCAAGACCATTATTATCGGGTACTAACTTTTTTAGTTCTCACACAAATGGACTATTTCTTTCTTTTTTGCTGTACAGAGAACCTCGAAACATGTAATTGCAATGGACATACTTAGTTTCAAAAATTTGACACGGTCCGTAATACTTTCCTTCTTACTAGTGGGGGAGTAAGGAGAAAGTAATACATGCCCATAAAGTCCTAAATGATTTCATTTCATGATAGCAAAAAAGTTTAATAACTTTTGTTGAGTATCAGTTTCCAAATACCGTTAATAATTATTGTTTAATCTCATAACTCCTTTTTGTCCCCCAATATATGCCTTCCGCAATACATATGTCACCCTCGGCCGTTTTCGTAATTACGATAATTTCCGATCGTTCATTTGTTCAGCTTCACCTCCAATCAGTTAGTTCTCAGTTCGTTCTCTGCTAGTTCTGTTGTACCCTCGCTCGTACGCGCACGGAAGTGCTCTCTATTTTCCACCGTGCTACCTCGCATGTCAAGTGTATTTCGTTTTCTCTCTGTTAGTTTACCGCAAAGTATACGAGCGTCTCGTTTCTCACCTCTTTCGTTACACCGCATTTTCACGGGTACACAGTTTTCCGCTATTCTCGTTACACCGCATGTTCCCCGCTTGAGTACAGAACATCATACAAAGGAATCTACTTATGCCTACTTGGCCTTCAATCTGCTCGCCTTTTAGACTGGAGGACACCATCTACGTTCACAAAGGTATCTGGGGCCAGGGGGAGTGGGGGAGTCGACTCTCTTTTCCTTTTGGGATCCCTTTCCTTGGAGCGTTGTTAAGCCAGTGTCCACATCTTACAAGGTAAGCGTTCTATTATTCATATTTATTTGAATTAGTATTCTCTGTTTCCCCGCATTAAGAACTACACCCTATCAAATACAGTCCACTTACCGCTTTGTTTGACAAGATCAGACAATTATAAATGATATAATAAATAATGTCATCACAATCCCTAACCGCTTCCACGAAATTCTATATTTTAAAAAAAAAATTGGTTGTCACTATTTCTTAAGTGAAAGTTGGCTGAAATTAAAACTCGATCTCATGAATTGTTGTAACAACTTCATGATAGAGGCAGTTATCCATACAAATATTATTATTATTATATATTTTCTCAATAAAGAAAAGTATCAAATTTATTGTGATACAAAAGGAGTATAACCTTTGACATTATGAAGAGGTGGAATAAAGTCATTGAACTCCAAAATAACTGTTAAGAATTTCATTAAAAATATATCTTTTAATAAGCGCCAATGAAGTACAGTCATTGAAGATTGTTAATTAATGATAAGTATTTAATATTATATAATAACATCGATAAGAAATCGAAAACAATACTTTAACTGTAAACATTGAAATAATATGGAAATTTTGCCATTAAAATCAGGGCATAGAATATATATATTTCAAATCAGTAAATAATAAATTAGGTTTTTCTTTTACCAATTTTTTTTGTTCGTCGTCAAATTCATGATACAGGGTTCAAAATTCATTCAGTCCAGAACTTCTTCATAAAATTTATTTCAACGTTCCATCGATAATATTGTGGAACAATCTAACATTCGTTATGCCGCTGAACGTGTCTTGACAAAGACATGTAGTTGGTTGCACACCGACTAAAAAAAAAAAAATATGGAATGACATAGTGCCAGCAGAATGGGCTTTATAGATTTTTCAACAATCAGACAATGAAGGGGTGTGAGTAACTTGCACTTTTTTTTATTTATATATATATATATATATATGTGTGTTCTCCTTTTTGTTTTTTCTATTCGTAAAGCTATTGTTTATACGTTTGAATTGTTAATTGTTTATTTGATTTATCTTTGTTTCTGACCTGCAATCTAAAACAGTTTGGTGCTGTTGTTGTTGCTGAAAAGTATTAAATAAAAAGTAAATACAATAAAATAATCTCTAGAGATAAAAAAAATAAAATTGCTTTGTTGCCACTTTAAAATAAAATGAATTTTAGGTTTTAATAAAAAAATAAATAAAAAAATACCATAACAGAAAATTGGTAAATTATTAAAAAAAAAAAAAATAAATAATTTCTAATATTTTATCCATCGTTATAATGACAAAATGGAATTATTATAAATTATTGATTAGACATTAGAAAATTAGTGCTCAGTGTTTTATCAAGTCATTTTTATTAGGTGGTGGGGGGGGGGGATAAGTTTTTTCAGGAGGAAACTGTACTAAAAAGAATAGATAAAGTTTGAAGAAAGGCAATGTAAAGTTTATGTTCAGTAAAAAACTTGTACAAGTAATAAATAAATGTGAAATTGTGAAATATGTAGGTAAATTGATATGTAAAAAGGTTGGCAGCAAATGGCAAATTGGAGAAGATATTAAAATAAATAATAAAGGAAATCAAATGTATTTTTATTTATCATGCTTATTTTCAAATGATATTAATTTATGTTTAAATAAAGATGTGTATCAGATGTTGTTATTTTAGTGGAATCAATTGTCTTGATTCCTGTGGTATGGAGTTAGATGTCTTGAAGAGGGATTTATTAGGCAGAAGTTAGTTTAGAGAATTTCTAACACTGAATTTATAAAAATAGAATATATTTTAACAATAATTTGATGAGCCTAATGGTATCTACAATTAATAAGATTTAATAGAAGTAAATAATTAATTTTAAGAGTTAAATAACAAATAATTTAACATGATTAAAATAAATAAACTAATATGCACAACTATGAAATAATTATAAGTAAACCTTGTATAGGGACGCGCATTACTTTGACATCGAGTCGATGTAATGACATAGCAATGTCAAAGCCTTCACAAAATATAACAAAAGCAAAGAATAATTTATAACTAGTGGCCCCACAGCCGGCTGCTGCCTTTTCAATACAAAGGTATCAAAGACAAGCACCGATAAAGCCCTGTCTATTGAACAGAAGCCACCTGGTCTTTGAAAGTCGCCGATGGGCGACCAAATCTGGCCACTGACCTGAATCACTGGTCGCCGACCTAACCAAGGTCGCACAAGGTCGCACGCTACTAGAGATGTCTTAGTGTGAGAACTTACTTACACACTTGACAGTGTGTGAGTAAGACTAATATAAACTTCGCTCCACTGGAAGAGGGGATCATTATATCATCATCATTATACGAGTAGCCACATCATTATATCAGTATCATTTTACAGCAGCAGTTATACTTGAGTTCCGAGCGCGTCCCTATACAAGGTTTCACTTATAATTATTTTCATAGTTGTGCATATTAGTTTATTTATTTTGATCATATTAAATTATTTGTTATTTAACTCTTAAAATTATTTATTTACTTTTATCAAATCATATTAATTGTAGTTACCATTAGGCTCATTCAAATTATTGTTAAAATATATTCTATTTTTATAAATTCAGGGTTAATAATTATCTAAACTAACTTCCGCCTAATAAATCCCTCTTCAAGACATCTAACTTCATACCTCAGGAATCACAATTGATTCCACTACATTATCCAGCATTGAGGACCCATCCACATATTCAATAAATAATTTTGTTTTAATATTTTTTTTTAACAATGAATCTGTATCAACGGTAATATTAATGTCAAACATTAATCTCGTGCCTTTAACCTTGAAACATTCTCTTACCCTTTATTTGTTTTTAATAATTCTTTTTAAAAAAAAGTTGTAACTTTATCATAAAAATGTCATATTTTTACACGAGGATAAAATGCTTTTACATTTTGCTTTAATTGCAACAATTGCTTTTGCTAATGTTGGCAAAACTGAACAGCTTTTAGTAAGTAAATGATGCCATTTTATAAATTCATAAGTATCACAAGTAAATTGAAAGTTCTTGTTTCAAATAATTGATTATAATTTCTAAAGTCAAAAAAAAAAAAAAAAATAGCCAATGAAGGGTCCAGGCATACCAGGTGACGACGATCTTTTTTGGGGGACTTGTGGCGGTAAGCACGACTAACTTTATCTCGTGTTTTTTTACTTTCTCTTGCTCAGTAAGAGGAAGTATTGCGGTCTGTATAAAACAAATGCCGGTAGAAGGTCAAAGTAATTTAAAAAAAAAAAACGGATTTATGAATACGAAATGACCACGTCAGCACTATTGATTATTGAGTTTTGGCATGGAAGTAAAAGAAAGCAAGTAAAAAAATGAGGTAGAGAATCGAATTTTTATTAATTGCAAGCAAAATGTTTGTATAAATAAAAAAAGTGGTTGTTCCTCCATATTTTTTATTTTGTTTTCAGTTACACTCTCTCACTCGTCTGCGTCGGAGTACTACAATTAATTTAAAAAAAAAAAAAAAAAATTTAATAAGAAGAATTATATATACTTAGCTTATATGCTTAGTGTGATAAAAATGTTGTTGGGATTATTTTCTCAGTTTACAAACCTCCGTACATAAAGAATACTTCAGTTTCCACCTCTGTTTTAATAAAACATTACCCGGATTAAACTACCTCGTTCTATAAATCTCTTTCCCGCTATATAAACCACGTATATCTATGTATTGTTATTTTAGGCGCCTTCATTTATACAACATAATTTTTGAATATAGTATTATGCCCGTGAACTTGTTTGTGTTAATCCTTCATTGGCTCTGCCTGAAAACACAATATTAATTTTACGAGTATGCTTTTTCCTTTGGGTTCCGCCTCACAACACGGCCCTGGATAATAAATTTATTTTCATTGAAATGGTGCTTTGTTGCTAGTTGCTAAACAATGTTTGGATTACATGATTTATATTCTTTTAGGGGATACTATACTGCGTCCTGAAAGATCTATTGAGCCCCCTGGAGCCTTCTCAGTGCACTGCCAGGTTCCGTGCAGTGTTACCTAGCTATAGTCAACATTACCCTGACAATGCCCTGCCATCAGGCAGTGCGCTCTAGAGGCTCCTAAAAAGAGAATCTCTAAGGCAGTACTTAAACAATGTTTATACTTGGGTATAAGGTTCTTATACCCAACCAAACTGCATATTCCATTTCCAAAAAATACAATACAATATAAGGCTTGTATTGCGGATAAGCAGGATATTTAGTTGGTTGGAATAAGGAGAAAAATATAACTAAGAAACTACGTGATAACTAGATAAATAAGGACTAATTTATGTATACCTACTTATGAACTTATTGTAAAATGATAAACCGTGGAGGAAATAGCAAATTAGAAAGAGAAAAGGCTTAGTTAACTCGGCGAGAGTAATTCTTGGCGTTACTGTTGGATTTTGATCTTAGACTGATTTGGGCTGATTTAGATTCATCTTGGATTCTTCTTATATGCGAAATTCTTATAAGGGAAAATTGGGTGGAGTTTGTTCCTCAAACTGATATCTAGTCGAGGAAACAAATGCGTTGAATTAGATATGCTGTAGCATAGTGACGATGATGCGGTCTTATTTGACATTATTACGTCACTTGGGAGTGGTCCAAGGTCTTCGCTATTCAAAGCTTGTCTGGGCTCATTAGCTACTCCCAAAGAAGAATAAAACAAACCGGATCTATTACAAAAATCCAGACCGGGTCTAATCATTTTTAGATAACTCAACCGTCCGAACCAGTTGGATACTAACTCAGCGGGGATATAGCCAAGCTCTTCCACGGACATCTTGTTCTGATCAAAGGTCCGAATTCCCTCACAAATCAAGCAGCTGTCATAAAGATAGGTGGGTATTTCTTCCTTTGTTTTACGAACCTTACAAAATAGGTCTGGTATGTGCCCCATGTAAAAATGTCTCCTTAAACCACATCGCCCAGGGAAGGGTCCAACCAGATACCTATGAGAGGCCCGTGAAAGACACAAGAACATCTCACTCCAACCCTGGCTGGACCTCAATGACTATCTGCCATTGGGGCTGCCGACAGCCTACTTCTTCATTTATGATGAGATGAATACTGTGAAGCTATCCAAATCTGGAACTTGACAGACATGGTCCCTAATTTGCCCAACCTGTTTTACCTCCTCATTCCTCGAGATTTTCATATGACCAGCTACGCAGGCTAGAAGTATTTTCTTAGTGGAAGAAAGCTCTTCATTCTTCCAGTCTTCATTCTAATACTAACGCGGAAGTGATGACACCAAAAATCAGGCTTCAACGCAGTCTTACCTCCAAACTGATACAAACACCTTTTAAATAGAGTTACGTATCCCCTCATCTGAAATACAACAAAGAATAGCATAAACCTTAGCTTAAAAAACAGTGGTTCCTTCACCAAGGACATTGCCCAATGAAGTCTGTCTCAAAATAGACCACATCTCAAACCTCCCGTCTATTTCGAAAATCATCCGTATAACACCTGAGGTAATTATCAGGCATCACAAGAGACGGATCCAACAATAACCGTTTTTTCCTAAAGGCACCCTTGCACTCTCATGAACAATAAAGTCTAACTTTCTAAGAGAAGGAAAACTGCAGTAGGGACCTTAAAAATCATTTCGCGATTAATGGTAAAATGATCAGTCAGAAACTTGCCTGCTTAATTCTATAACAGGCTTTCATTGCTTTTCATCTTCGCGCAAAAAACCCGTGGGAAGACCAACAAATTTCATAGCAGCAGAGTCGGCATGGTTCGCATCGGACCGTACACCGCTAGACAAGCCAAGTGTTTAATTTCCTCTAGGGATAGTTGAGCGGATCTTATCTCAGAGCCCTGCCAACACACTTCAGCCGCATATACCAGCCTAGGTTTAATTGCCGTAGAATAAATATTGTCTTGGTTATTATCCTCCTATACTGACCATGATTCTACGACCCTGCCAAAAGGAAATAATAAATTATTTTGATGCTATCTCTTAACTTGATCCGACCAATTACTATCTAGAATTATTTCAAGGAACTTCACCGATTGCTATCTGAACAGAAGTTCCTGATAACCAGGACGTAAGTTAATCTTACGACGTTTCTTCTATGGGTAAAAAAAAAAAGAAATGATCTGGTTTTTATTGGTATTAATTGAAGGATTAGTATCCCCCAAGGTATTAATTCCCCTTAGGGAGTCCAATCATATAAAAATATTGAGGGTCTTTGCATTATGTCTGATACATTATGCCAGCAATAAAATAAATCTTGTACATAGAATCTTGATGAATTCATTCTGGGTAACAGTTTATCCATGACACCACAACTTTGGTGAGAGACAACCGCGTTGAGGTCATCCTCTCTCCGTGTGATGCTACTTTACCATCATACAGATTTCCTTAATGGATATTAATTTAACCATCTGCCTTTTTATTACTGAATTATAATAAACCAACCAATCTGGCCATTCATATAAAATTTGCAGGCTGCAAGTAATGTTCACTCTATTGTAATATAAAGTTAAATGTCCATTAGATTTGATACTTGAAGATTTTTCATGAAGTCTAAATATTCATTTTGGGTAAAATATCGGCTTAATGGATTATAAAGGCAGAGGATCCTTTTTACAATTTCTTAGCTCTATCCAAAGACAGCCATCAGTTTTCATTCTTTTCTTATAATAGAATGGAATATATCATTCCGACATACAACCTTCAAATGACCTCATATTATTCTTACCCTCTTCAGTTATTTATCTTCACTTTTCGCACCTTTTTTTTCTCAACAATTTTTTGTACTCATCAATTTTGGAGACAATAATTTTTTTTTTTACCTATTAGCTTTCACCTTTAGTCGTCATGTGTTTCATGGTGTTTAGAAATATGTAGTTCAAATTTTATTTTCTTTGTCCTAATTTCAGTTTAGCACTTTGTAAATTTTTATTTTATTTATTTTGTAGTGTTATTGTTGTTCTTTTTTATAATGCATTTTTTTCTTATGTTCTCTTCTTGTCTGTGGTCATATAGGTTTTTGGAAAATGATTTTTCACGGGAAACACAAATAGTAGAATTTAGTTATTCCATCATTAACGGCTTCCTACAACGTATTTTCAGTCAAAAACTGTCAGCTGGCTTATCGCGATTATTTTGTTTTTAAGTTTGCCTTTAATTATAATGGTTTTAATTATAATCTGTAAAAAAAAATCTATTGATATTGAGTTTTATATAATTTGAATGCTCAAAAAATGTTTCATTTTTTTTTTTTTTTTTTTTTACTTATCCTTATTTTTTTTTCTTCATAATCTTCTAATTTGTATGAAATTTTTAAATATGGAAACAAAAAAGTTTTTTTAATTGCTCCTAATTCTAGATTTCAGGGCTAATTCAATTATTTCGTTAGATATATATATTTTCAAATTAACAAATTTGATTGGGTGTGAGAGAGACATCCTTCAGAGAATAACGAAAAGAAGGTTGGAATAGTTTGGGCATACAATTAGAATGGATGAATCACGAATCCTCAAACAAGTAATAAAATGGTCCCCAGATAGGAAGAGGATCAGGGAGGCCTATTGGAGATAGATAGTTGAAGAGCATGTGGCCAGGACACGGTCTGCTAACTGAAGAAGCTTTGCAGAGAGATATATGGAAGGAAAACATCCATAAAATAAATTACATAATATATAATAAAAAAGTAATAAATATAAATATAATAGTCTATTAATAATAATATAATAAAACAATAAAAAATAATATTATATTAATATATAATATAAAATAAAATAAAAATAATATAAAAGTTTTGATTAGTAGAAATGTATGCCGGAAAGAAAGGGAATGAAGAAGAAAGAAGGAAAAGATGTTTTGTTTGGTGAGGAATCCTCAAAAAAAAACTCAAAAAGGATACAAATTTGGTAACTAGATTTAGAAAAAAAAATATGACATCAAAATGGTTGGATTAATATTATTGTGAGATGTATAAAATTATTGTAGGCACTTTAGTTTATTAAATAAGTTCAACCCTCAAGAATTGTTACTCTCTATCTAATTTAGAAGAAATGCTAGTGACATTTTACACTTTACACCTTACAGTTGCATTATATACTTAGTAATTTTCTACTCACATTAATGCAATAATTTTTTTCATACAGTTAGGATGCTGTTTGTTGCCTTTCAATTTAGGCAAGTGTGCCGGACATCATAAAATTGAATTCTCACAGTCATGATTGGCCTGCCCCTTCCTTATTGTTAATGGAACTACATTTTGTGTTTTTTTTTTCTTTATTTCTATTCAACAAAATACTTTCTTTTTATTAGACTCTTTAGAGGTCGTTACCTTCCCAGTTATTGTGACAATTTTGAATTTTCAAATTTTGCCTGTCATTTAAAAAAAAAAGAAGAAATTAGTGTTAAACACTCACAAGGCGTTCTTTTATTCTAAAGAAAGGAGATCATATTGGTGTGAGTCATAAAAAAAAATGACTGATTTTGTTTACTTGCACTTTATCCTCTACAGAAAAAAAGAGCGTTTATATTTGGTTGAACTTTGTCATACTCTTATTTTGCATAAACAAATAAAGAATGAATTTATTATAAACAAAGTTACCCTGATCGCTTTTAGTTTTATCGTAGCATTTTTTTTAAACAAGATGACGTTAATAAAATTTGAAATATTAGTAATATTACACCATTATTGGAAAAGAAAGTTTTTCAGCCGCCGAAATTACTCGTTTTGTGCGGGAATTTGAAGAGGAGGATGGCTCTTTCTGAACGGACAGTGTAGGTGCTTTCAGAAATTTAATACCGGTGACATTAGTCTTGAGAGGATAGCCACCGGTCTTGAGAGGCATTAATCATTCGATGAAGTAGCTCTACGGGGTTGTTACATGGAGGCTGACCCGATCAAAAATACTCGGAAGTTGGCAGCAGAACTCGAAGTATCCCAATCCACCGTAAATCGTGGGCTGCATAATCGGGGTAAAGTGTAACGTTCAGCTAGAATGGTTCCCCATGAGTTGACCGCTGAACAAGCTCAGCGGCGAGTATAAATTTGTCAAAATCTTTTGGAAAATCCAAGTGACCATCGGTTCATCAAAAGGATTGTCACTTGCGATAAAAAAAAAAAGGATATATTGGAGAAACCCTAAGACTAAGAAACAATGGTTACACACTGCAACCAGCCTGCTCCCTGTCGCTAAACAAGTTCAATTCGGAAAAAAAACAATGCTTTCTGTTTTTTGGAATTATGAAGGCGAAATTCATTATGAGTTCATTCCCGATGGTCAGTCTATTGATTCCCGGAACTTTATAGCGAGCAGTTAGAAAGGATGTATGTTGTTTTTGCCCAGCTTACCCAGGGTTAGTTAACAGAAATAAAGTTTTGTTTCAACAAGATAACACTCGACCACATACTTCTCGTTACACCAAACAAAAAAATGACAGAATTACAAGGGATTGAGCTTCTCCCTCACCCTGCTTATAGTCCGGGCCTAGCACCTTCTGATTACCATCTGTTCCGGTCATTGGCGCACTATCTTCAGGGAAAAAACCTTGTAATTCTCTGGACGAGGTTCAAAAACGGAGTTGAGTAATTCTTCCGTTCAAAACCCCAAGAGTGGTATTGTGAAGCAGTTCGGCAGCTGGCCTCGAGATGGAAACAAACCATAGATTAAAATAAATTATTAAATAAAATAAAATTGTTTTTAAATTTGCAAGAAGAAACGGGCATTTTTTTATGGCTTACCCATGTACAATTTAATCAAGAAATGTTCTTTAAAATTGCAACGTTACAATGTTTACTATGTCAAAACCAACTAAGCTTGTGCAAATTTAATTTTAAACTAACTGATAGAACCCTTTAAGAAAAATTTCTTGCAAAAAAATCTTTCGAATAAAACTTATACTTCTATTAATTTATCTTTTTTTTTTTTTTTTTTTAATTATAATAAATAATGCCCTACTTTGCTTTGTTTGCAGTTAAGAGTGTTCTAGAAAGTTCGAGAGCGTCGTATTATTTATACAAAGTTCGTGCTAAGGAAACATTAAACTCCAAAAGTAGCTAATCACAAAAGGTTTTGTTACTATAGCATTTAACTGAACGTAGAAATCTATCAGTGGTTTATATATATATATACTCTCCAGAAAGTCCATCTTCTTAGATCAAATTAATCTTTGAACATTAATTAAACTGAGTTATACATTAATCACATCAAGGTAGGAGGAACACATCACAATATTGGCCAGTATAGTGGCGCTCCTAATTCAGTCACAAGTTTATATTATTTATTTATTTTATCTGTAGTCATTTATCATTACTAACCTATTATATGTTTTAACTGGATCATTGTTTTATGTATTCCGTTTCTTTTAATAATAGAGTTGATTCTGTACTGCGTACAATAGAATCCAATTGTATTCATAACAACTGAATGTGGTATTGATTTTTTTCTAAATCAATGCTATTGAAGGTTTTGTCAAAATTAAAATTAAAGTTATTTTTATATTTAATGCAAAAATAGAAAAAGATTGGAATCTTAACGATTTACAATGATTTACAATTAATATATTGATTTGGCAATGCCTTTGCTTCCTTTGGTAAAAAAAAATCTGGTGTGAAACACTCACACAACTTTCTCTTACTCAAGTTCTCAAAATGATAATTGACAAATTTTATAGTTTGTGTACCAAATTTAATGAAATTCGTCGAAAACTGTTCAGTAAAAGCGCACTTCCAGTTTACTAATTTTCTCGAAACTCGGAATTTCAGCCATCTATTTATTTCTAACTAATTATGTTTGGATGATAGAATTGTATAATGAACTAGGATAGCACTTTGATGAAAATCTAACCCCACCTCTCCCCTAAAAGAGCTCTTAAAAGAAATTTCCCAGAGAAATGTTTTAGATAAAAGTTGTAGATCTTTGCATGTTTAGTTTATATACGAAGTTTCAAAAAAATCGTCAGAGCCATTTTTAAGAAAATTGCGAAAAAGTGAATAAATCATTTAGTAAAGTGGTAAAGTAAACGCACTTCCGGTTATCTAATTTTTTCAAACTCGGAATTTCAACACCATATTTAATTCTAATTAACATTATTTAGATGACAGAATTGTCTAATAAACTGAAATAGCACTTTAGATGGAAAACCTAACCCCACCCCTCCCCCAAAAGTGCCCTTCAATGCATTTTCCCGGAGAAATGTTTCTAATAAAAGTTGTAGCTCTTTGTATGTGTGGTTGATGTTTAAAGTTTAAAGAAAATCGTCGGAGACATTTTTGAGAAAATCGCAAAAAAGTAAAAAATCCAACTAGTAAAGTGGTACTTCGGTTGAGGAAATTTTTACAGATAACGTGCTATCAGATCCCATGGTGACCTCTAAACGGAATATCAAGTTTCAACTCTACGATTTTTCGTTTTGAGCTATGCTGTTCACATATACACATACACACTCACACACACACACACCACACACCACACACACCACACCACACAGACCATTTGCTAAAAACCACTTTTTTGGACTCAGGGGACCTCAAAACGGATATTTCCGGTGAAAACTCGTTATCGAAAATTTGACACGATTACAATACTTCCTCTTACTAGGAGTAAGAGAAAGTAATAAATTTATGAATCAGGAAATCATTTTCGCATTTCTTTTTTTTATGAAATACTTAACATTTTTAAAGTAGATATAAAAATCTGTAGAAGATATAAATTTTGAAGAAAAATTGTAGAAGTGGTGTTATGTTTAAAACACCATATACTGGCCTTGAGCACGTATTCTCACTAATATCTAAACATATAGTCAACAGTTTTTGTTAAGATTGTATTATATCTAGGCAGGCGGGTTATACCAAAATGCCAATTAAACAAGTTTCTGGCCAATCTTATCTAATTTCACATTACTAAAGATTTCCATGTGGCCTGTATTCAAAGAATAGATAAAAACCTCTTATAAATTTGTTTAGCTATGTTAAAATTAAATAAAAATATTTTTCCCGAGTACCACACGGACATCAGAAAAGTCTCCTAGAGTGTTGCAAATGAATGAAATCTACATTGATAAGGTAACGATCTTATTTTATAAACAAAATAGTTTAATCATGTAAACTTTGGCACAAGTAGAAATTACCAAATCCACTATGCCCAGAAAGGATCTATCTCGTGTGGTTGTAAAGGGATTTGAATCATTGTAGATTCATAGGATCAGAAGAGCAGAGAAGCACATTAAATGAATCAAAAGTCAGTTACTCCCCATCTAGGCCAGACTAGGAAGGGACGGCTGGATTCATTTAAATAGAGCGACAGCAGACAGTTCGAGTACAGTTTACAACCAGCCAGCAATCTTCTACTCATCATTCAGCCAGTCTGTTTCTATATATTTCTCTCGCTACCTAACATCTATATACTTGTGCATTCTATGCAATTTGTGTGTTTTTTGATTATACAGGGTTCAGCATATATTCTAATTTATTTCTCTAAAATCCATTCTCTCTCCTTCTCACATCCACTATATGGGTTCTCTGGACGTCAGAATTGATATAGACTATATTGGTCCGTAAACTGTAATTAATAGTGGTGAGCAAGGGCCTCTCTGACTACGCTTAAATCGTATAGCTATACATCTAGCTCAACCTCTGCAGTGTTGGAGGTGTCACTGTCAGTAGGGTGTGACGGCAATATCCCTGAAGAACTGGCTAATTCTTGTTTTTCTTTAAATAATAAGTATGTTAAATGGCTTCTTTTTTACGTGCTTCAAAGCTAACGCGAGAGCATGGAGAAGTCCCAAACAAGCAAAGTTTATCAGCACCTTCTATAAAATATTCGTATAACAATAAGAAGTTTAGAACTAATTCCGTTTAAATTCACTTTTTAAATATTGATTTTTGAATCAATGGAATTTTAAATTGAATGAGAGAACACGAATCTCCTACTTCCCTGTACATCCTACGATTTTAATTTTAAGTTAGGAAGGTAAAGTTTAATGAAATTATTTGGTCATTTTAAGGTAAAAAGCGACAAAATGAATGTCAGAGACCAATAATTTTTTTCAAATTTTGTGTCTTCCTTTATGATATTCCTAAATCTTGAAACGAAAAGATGTGCACTTACAGTTTAATAGAACTAACATGGCTGAGTTAGTCTAATTAACCTTAAAGAATAACATAATAATTAATATTGCTCAAGTTCTATACCAATATAATTTACAATTACTGGGGATAATTTATCAGTCATAAATGATTCTTATTTATGTAAACAAAGCCGCCCTAAAAAAGTAATATTTCTACTTTCATTCACGTGATGATCTCCTTCTCTATGAACACGAAGGTGATGATCACAATGGCCTAGCTAGGCCCCAGCGATGTTTAATTAATTAACTTCACTAATTAATCATTTAGACATTAATCAGTTCAGACGACATTAAATAAACAGTCAACAATTAATCATTTTAATTATATTACCCCTAATATTATAAGATACGTGTGGCTATACATTTATTAACATCCAAGGCTGCCAGTAATACGTAACTACCTATCAAGCTTAAGCTTAATATCAGCATCAAAATATATTAAAAGCAAAATTAACCAAGCAAACAGAATAAAGAAGCTTATTCCAGAAGAAGGCAGTGTAAATAACAAAATTAACCAAACAACTGTCATTTCTCACTAAGCAAACTAATCAACTAATCAAACAAGACTGACGGCTAATTGAAGAAGTTCTGATTGCATTGGAGTGAGAGAAGTTTTACTTTTGACCACAAGCTAAAAAATTATAAGTTTCATAAGTATTGTTCGGAGGGGAAAAAAATATCATTTTGAGCGGCTTGAACATGAATTTCATAATTTTGTAATAAAAATATACACGTTTTGGAACTTTAAAAAACTGAGCAGTTTTGTAATTAAAGTAGATTATATAAAAAATGGTAACAAATTTCGAATGATAGGTTTGGGTAGATAGTATTCACAATACATCACTCATAGCGCGAAAGGTTATCCGTAGCATCTTATAATCCGAAAGTAAACTTATATTTTTTTAAGTTAAAAGAAGAAAAGCCGTACATTAAGGTTTCATACAAAATCGGGCGACCACAATTACCAGTGATTTTCTCGAAAGTGACTCAAGAGTTTTATTTAAAATTACCTACCTTCATATACAGTAACACTATATACATTCATTTAACAAGGGTTATGGGGAAAGGCTAGGTGTTAAGCATTTCTTTAAGTTATGATGCTTAATAGTTTCTGATGCAATTCCATCATCAATATAATATTAATTAGAATTCACTGAGTTGCCAAAGAAAATCGGTTGACTGCAAGTGTGATTGTAATGATATTGTTTTATCAGTTTTCTACTTTTTTCTCCATGAAATATCACATAGGTTTCATTAAACTTCATATACTAACTTTATAAATACATAAATATTGAGACTTTCAATTTGTAACTTCTTTCATGAAAGTTGATTTTTGAGGAGTTCTGGAAGAGGTTCTTTCAAAAAAGTCGTTTTATTAAGTTTAAATTCCTCTGTAATAAAGTAACATTGAAACCAGTTAAAACCAATTTAGTAAAAATTAGTCAATTATAACTATAAATATATTAATTGCATTAAGGGAAAATGGTATGAGTGTTACACATTAAATTTTTTTTATTCAATGCATTTTTTTCTGCTTTTATTGTTTATCAACAAATTCATAGTTCTGGATCTAAAGGGCGCCTTCCACTGCGAGCGAAGCGGGCTCCGTTCGGTCTCCGTTCATCTCGCAAAGGTTTAACTTCATATAAGTGCTTCCACTATGAAAAGAGTGAGCGGAGCGGACTGAACGAGTATAAAGAGTTACAAAAGTGGTCACAGAGTTGAGCGGATTTGGGACGGACTCCGTTCGACTCGCAACGCCAAATCTCATAGAAGTGCTTCCACCAATAGATGAGTCAGCGGAGCGGAGTGAGCGAGGAAAAAGGAGCAGTTGTGTCACGCTGTGCAATGCTAGTTTTGAACAGCGTTCGCTAGCCCTTCCCTACCTTCCTCCCTACTTATGCGCGCCTTCCACTGCGAATATCTTTTTCAGCTCATTCTTGAACATGTTCTGTGACTGCAGTATCGTAGTGTATTTGAATAAAATGGAGCTTTTTATTGAAACAGTGCGACAATACCCTTGTTTATGGAATACCAGCGACAGAGATTATCATCTTGTAAATCGTAGAATATCCGTAGTAAATCGCCTTTGATAGGTCTCTCTCTAATGTGGTAGCTCACCCAAAATTTTGGTTTGTTACGCTTCTTTTTCTTATAACTATAGAGTAGCAAGCATTTACTTATCGTATTTATATAGTCATCATCACTGGAATCGTCTGGCATTATTACTAGAAACGAAAAACGAAAAAGAAAACTTCAACCACGACTTGCTCGATCCAACTGGCTATGATGAACTAACTGGTGACCATTCAGTCCGCTGATAATGGAAGCATCAACCCCTTCCATCTCATTTCTCGCTTAGCTCAATCCGCAAGCAGGTTTCCGAATCCGCTGACAATGGAAGGCAAATACCTCTTTTATGTAAAACTCTTTTTAGTGGAAGGTCAAAACTATTTTACTCCGTTTCGCTCAGCTATTTCATGCTCATTACCCTTTTGCAGTGGAAGGCATGCTTAAGTCTGCACAAATAATATTGTCATTATTCGTAATAAGAATTGGACCAAAATGTTTTGTAAAAATTAAAATTAAAGTTATTTCTATATTTAACGCAAAAAAAAAAAGGTTGGAATCTTAAAGATTTACGTATAAATAGCGTAATGGAGCCCAGCACTGGAACGACGGGGTATACAGGAGGAACCCCCATACATTATGTATCAGATTTATCTGTTCTCCTCTCCCATACTTCAGTTCCACACCATATATATATATATATATACGAAGGTGTATTACTATGTAAATCTAAGAAAATCCCTACAAATTTTGTGGAAAGATGTTCTTGTAAAAAAATATTTTTTCTCATTTTTATTTTATTTTATTTTTTTTTATGTTAGCTTCATTCAATGGCTTTTTGTATGTGTGTTCACAATTTGTACATCATTGTAATTTAATTTTGGTTAATATTAGCAGCGTGTTTAAATTGTTGAAATTTTGCTTTTTGATATTGAAATATATTCCTTGGATAAAAGTAAAAAAAAAAAAAAATCTGGTGTGAAACACTCACACAACTTTCTCTTACTCCAGTACTCAAAATTATAATTGACAAATTTTATAGTTGTGAACCAAATTTAATGAATTCGTCGAAAACTGAAAACTGTCCAGTAAAACTGTCCGGTTTACTAATTTTCTTGAAACTCGGAATTTTGGCATCTATTTATTTCTAATTATTTTGTTTGGATGATGAATTGTATAATCAACTATGATAGTACTTTAGAGAAAAACATAACCCCACCCACTCCCCTAAAACAGCCCTTAAATGAATTTTTCCCAAAGAAATGTTTTAAATAAAAGTTGTAGATCTTTGTATGTTTAGTTTATATACGAATTTTCAAGGAAAACGTCGGAGCCAATTTTTGAGAAAATCGCCAAAAGTGAAAAAAAAAAATCATTTAATAAAGTGGTAATGTAAAAGCACTTCCGGTTATCCGATTTTTTTTTTTTAACTCGTAATTTCAACAACATATTCAATTCTAATTAACATTATTTAGGTGATAGAATTGTTTGATAAAGTGAAATAGCACTTCACATGAAAACCTAACCCCACCCTTCCCCCGGGGAAAGTGCCCTTAAATGAATTTTCCCGGAGAAATGTTTCAAATAAAAGTTGTAGCTCTTTGTATGTGTAGTTGATAAATTAAGTTTCAAGAAAATCCTCGGAGCCATTTTTGAGAAAAACAAAAAATTTAAAAAAAAAAAAAACAAGTAAAGTGGTATTTCCGGTTGAGGAATTTTGATAGAAGACTCACTGTCAGATCCCACGGTGATACCTAAACAGAATATCAAGTTTCAACTTTCTACGGTTTTACATTTTTGAGCTATGCTGTTCACATACATACAGACCATTTGTTAAAAACCACTACTTTAGACTCAGAAGACCTCAAAACGGATATTTCCGGTGAAAAGTCGATATCGAAAATTTGACACGATTACAATACTTCCTCTTACTGGGAGTAAGAGAAAGCAAAAATCTGGCTTAAAACAATCACAGGATTTTCTCTTACTGCAATCTACATAGTTTTGATTTATTTATTTACTTAAATTTGGGTTTCAGTTACAAATTCTAGATATACTGCTATATGGTTCATCCGAAATATAGCCAAAAAAGTGGAACTTCTATTTATCTGATTTTCTTCAAACTCGGAATTTGGGCAACATATTAGATTCAGTTTAATATATATGGATCCTCACGCGTTGGTCTAGTGGCTAGCGCTAACTGGTCCGTGATGCAAGAATTCGCGGTTCGATGAGGGCAAAGACGTTGTTGATCCAGCATAGTGAGAAAAAATGGGAAGCTACAGTTCAGTTGTTAGCGCGCCTTGTTTGCGAAGAAACGGCGAGGAACTGCGGCATGCTTATTAATTAATGTACAATACAGACTGTAGAATCATATACTATAAAGGAAAGCCTAACGTCACGCCTCCGCTTGGAATACCGGTTAAATTAATTTTTCAGGAGTAAGTTACAAATAAAAGTTGTAGTAGCTCTTACTTCGACACAAAGTTTAAAGAAATAATAATTATAGCGATTTCCGTGAAAAATCGCATAAACTTCAAAAGATCTGTTCAATTATGTGGTATTTCCGGTTGATCGATTTTGACGAAAACTATATCAAGTTTCACTTTCCTGTGATATTCCTTTTTTTTTTACTTCCTCTTATTCCTAGTAAGAGGAAGTATTGTAATCGTGTCAATTTTCGATATCGAGTTTTCATCGGAAATATCCGTTTTGAGGTCCCCTGAGTCCAAAAAAGTGGTTTTTAGCATATGGTTTGTGTGTGTGTGTAAGTATGTGTATATGTGAACAGCAAAGCTCAAAAACAAAAAGCTGTAGAAAGTTGAAACTTGATATCCCCTTTAGGTATCACCTTGGGATCTGACAGTACGTTATCTGTCAAAATTTCTCAACCGGAAGTACCACATTACTAGTTTTTTTTTTTTTTTTTTTACTTTTTTTCCTTTTTCCCCAAAATTGCTCCGACGATTTTCTTTAAACTTGTTAATATCAACTATACATACAAAGAGCTACAACTTTTATTCAAAACATTTCTCTGGGAAAATTCATTGGAGGGCAGTTATGGGGTAGGGGTGGGGTTAGATTTTTATCTAAAGTGCTATTTCAGTTTATTAGACAATTCTGTCATCTAAATAACGTTAATTAGAACTGAATGTGTTGTTGAAATTCCGAGTTTGAAAAAAATCGGATGACCAGAAGTGCGTTTACTTTACCACTTTACTAAATAATTTTTTTCACTATTTCGCGATTTTCTCAAAAATGGCTCCGACGATTTTCTTGAAACTTCTATATAAACTAAACATACAATGATCTAAAACTTTTATTTATAACATTAAGTTTTTCTCTAAAGCGCTATCATAGTTGATTATACAATTCTATCATCCAATGAAAATTAATTGGAAATAAATAGATGGCCAAAATTCCGAATTTCAAGGAAATTAGTAAACCGAAAGTGCGCTTTTACTGAACAGTTTTTTCAGTTTTCGACGAAATTGATTTAATTTGTTACATAAACTATGAAATTTGTCAATTATAATTTTGAGAACTGGAGTAAGAGAGAGTTGTGTGAATGTTTCACACCAGATTTTTTAGTTATACTGAACACATGAACACAAATTTTTGAAAAATACTGTAAGAGAAAGTAAAAATAGAAAATATGTTAATTAATATGTCTATAGATTTTCGGGTATTGGTCAATGAAAAATTTTTTTAGTTAAAGGTAAACGTTTCGATTATATTTCATAATCTTCCTCAGTACCTGTATGCAACAACAAAATCAACCAAAAATAAATATAAAAAAATTTTTTTACATGAAAATAAAAACTGAAAAATAGAAATACTAAGTGTGTTACGATAACCTACCAAAACTAAGATGTTTTCATCAAATGTTATTATTGCATTTTTATAATTATATAAATTATATTCTATTATTTTAATATTAAGTAATCTATTAAAAAATTAAAATTATAAAAGAACTAAAAAAATCAAACTCTGCTGACTAAAAAATATTGCACAAAAGTTAGTGTGATGACAAATAGTAGAATGACAATATAATTCTATCCAGGGTAGGTAACAATAAAGGTTTTCTGTGGCATGTGCTTCCTGAACTGGCCACCAGATGCTACAGTAACAAAACATTATGTTTGGTTTATTACATTGTAATTCTTTTTTGTTGGTTATATCATATTTATGCTGATATATCCGTTTTTCTAAATATTGCGATGTTTCCCCAATATACTTTTCATCACAATCATTAGATTATGATAAAAAAGAAAATACAGCATTATGCCAACATGTTTTAGAAAAGAACCATGTTTTTGACTTCGCTGACGTAGGGATCTTGGATTTTGAAGTTGGGCACAAAAAAAGGCTTTTTAAAGAAATGGTATACATTGCTCGAGAGGAAAAATCTTGTAACAAAAAACGGATGTAGCAGGATTAAATATAGCTTACTACAATTTAATAAACCAAACATAATGTTTTGTTACTATAGCATCTGGTGGCCAGTTCAGAAAACACATGCCACAGAAAACCTTTATTGTTACCTACCCTGGATAGAATTATATTGTCATTCTACTATTTGTCATCACACTAAACTTTGTGCAATATTTTTAGTCAGCAGAGTTTGATTTTTTTAGTTCTTTTATCATTTTTATAATTTTAATTTTTTAATAGATTACTTAATATTAAAATAATAGAATATAATTTATATAATTATAAAAATGCAATAATAACATTTGACGAAAACATCTTAGTTTTGGTAGGTTATCGTAACACACTTAGTATTTCTATTTTTCAGTTTTTATTTTCATGTAAAAAAATTTTTTATATTTATTTTTTGTTGATTTTGTTGTTGTATACAGGTACTGAGGAAGATTATGAAATATAATCGAAACGTTTACCTTTAACTAAAAAATTTTTTCATTGACCAATACCCGAAAATCTATAGACATATTGCAACATTGACTGGTCGAGAACATTTTCATTGATTTATGTTAATTATGTTGTATACAATCAGGGTTTTGTACAAAGTTTAAAAATGTGAATGAAATCTTCGTCTTACCAAGATTTTGTAAATGATCTTTGTCTTACCAATTTCATCTAGTTGTTCAATAATACTAAGGTCGAACTTATACATCCCCCTCAAACACTTTCCTCAATTACTCTAATAATAAGCTTTATTAGCGAAAAAAAATATGTGGTTTTTGTACTAATTCAATTGTTAGAGGCGAATTATGTCAGATGTTTCTTTAGTTTCATCTCAGATGTTTCGTTAGAAGTATCATGTAAGATATTTAAAGACAATCACAATTTATAAAAAAAATAAAATAAAATAATGCCATCCAGCATATCTCCAAAGTAAAGTGTTGCTGCGCTATCTTTTATGTTTTTCCTTAGCTGCATAATGAATAAACATAAGAATGAAGAGCTTTTATGAACCAATTATGATCATAAGTAAATTAAATTCTATATTGCATTACATTTTTATTAATAAATAAACATTAATATTAATATAAATTAAATAAAATTTACACCTTGTTATTTCTTGAATAATCTTTTACTTTGCTTATATTGTAATCCATCTACGTGATCTGTTCTGAGTGGAAAGTTTTAAAGGGATTAATTTTCAGTCGTTTTATCTGTGTACGGTGGCATGCACAAAGCTGAGTTCAGTTTCCATTTTCTCATTTTTCTTCGTTTATGGTTCATTTGAAATTAATTAATTCTTTAATAATCAATAATTTTAATATAACAATATACCTTTAAGAGTACAGAATGTTAAATGTTTAGAGCAAAGATGAGATCCATTTTTAAGTTGAAATTAATTTAAATTTTACTACTTCTAACAAGGACTATTAAGCATTTTTCCGACAAACTTTTTACTTTGGCTAGTGATCAGTGACTTGGACGAAAGCGGGTGTTAATTTCTACAGCAATTCAGTCATCGTAGATTATCATCCTAAACTTCTCAGCTGAGATTATTTCCACTTTAGATTATCGCTGATTGAATATATTATACATTTATCAACATTTGTCGCATTTATTTGGCCGACATTTTTACTTTCTTTTACATAAGGAAGTATTGCGTTTGTGCCAAATTTTTGAAATTGAGTTTTCACTGGAAATATCTGTTTTTGAGGTCCTCTAAATACGAAAAAATTTGGTTTTTAGTAAATTAGTTCGTATGCATGAATATATGAGTGAAAGTTGATATAAATCTTCTAGATCTACCACGACATTCTACAATAAGATCGACAAAATCAAAACCAAAATCAGTCAGAATTGGTCAACCGGAAGTATTTTTTATTGACTGGATTTCCAGGGTTTTTGGTTGTTTTTTCTCGTAAAGCTCCTACAGCTGGTATGTTACTACTGTAGTAGATGTTTATGGGAGTTGCAAAAGGTTGCGATGCACTTAAACTTAATGAACGCTGTTTATATTGTATAAGAATACTAAGCACGGCAAATACTTTCCACTGTATAATTTAGAGTGAGAATATAGTAGCGTGAGAAGAGCATGACTGTGTGAGAACGATGGTCGTTGTACCTTGATGGTTGTTCGAATGGCGTTTGAATGAGCGTGAATTGGCGGTCAGGCACCCTCTCTAAGCGGCCGGCTATTCTAGCCCTTGCTCTATTTAAATTTTCTTTCCAATGGCATATACTCCTTAAAGTGCCCTGCCTGACACCTCACTAGCAGGGAGATATGTATCGATTACACTATACATATATCATTTTTATTTGAAAATTTTTTGCCGGGAATATTCATTTTAAGGGTTTGGGCGAAGTTTTCGCTATAACTATTATTACTGCCAATAATGTAATAATCCAATATGAATTTTTAAGCAACTTTTATCTTCTCCGACCATTTCTAAAAGTCCAGTGGACAAACAAAGTGACTAATCATGAACTTTTATCCACATTTAATTGCCTTTACAATTATTTAATAACAGCTAGTAGTTAGAGATCCCTGTTGCCTAAAAGGATTTTTGGTTTGTTGTGGTTGGTTCCGCAGAGCTGGAAAGCATCAGAAACATTTTCCGTGATAGCCTGCTTCATTTTGTGGTTATCGACCGGTTTCGGGCGTTCGTCCATCTTCAGGATGCGTTTCAGACAGTGGACCACAGAGAACTTGCACAGAGCAAATTCAGTTTACACACTCTACTAAATCGTCCGACGAGTGGTTATAACATGCCCTTCAAACTTTCTGTCAGGGTATCTTTTTACATGCCGGGCGGGCAGAAATCATGCTGGTTCCACACCTCCTGCGTCTTGCCTTGCTCGAAGTACAAGTTGTGTAAACTGAATTTGCTTGATGTGTGGTCACACTGTCTGAAAAACGCATCCTGTAGATGGGCGAACGCCCGAAATCGGTCGATGACCACAAAATGAAGCAGGCTACCGCGGAAAATGTCTTTAATATTATGTAGTTTACAGAATTGTATAGCGCATTGTTGATTTGAAAGCATATTAAAGGAAAAAATAATCCCAGCCCTCTCCCCCAAAACACTCCTTAAATAAATTTTGGCCTGAAAACTCTATTTCGAAAATCTGGCACGATCACAATCCTTCCTCTTCTGTTACTATTATTGTTAATAACAGAAAGTAAAAATTGAGGAAAGCTATTTTAGTTTCCGTGAAAAAGTAGATATCCATACCTTGGGACATATATCCCATATATATATATATATTCATTATAAATAAATATAACGGTAGATTATTTTGGCATCCTCCTGTTATAGAACCAGCTAATAATATTTTGGTCGATATAAGGCAGTGAAGACTTATAACCGGATTTCTTTCGAAGCCCACAGGAATTCTCTCTCTTGTATAAAGATTGGGTATAAAATTAGTTATAGAGAATTACATTATATTATACGATCCCTTGCTTTATTTGGTGTTTATAATCCTTATTTATTTTTTGCAACTGTATTTATTCTTTATAAAATATGTTGGTTTTTAAATAAATTCATTTATAAAAACATATTTACATTTAGAAAACCTGTTTTATGTCTTTTGTACTGATATTTGAATATATATCTTCTTTTTTGCATATAAGCATATAAATTTCATAGAATGACATTGAGAAACAACTTTATTACTAGCAACTTATCTTATTTTGATATCCCTGTATTAATTAACAATAAGCTCGCTGGCCGGCGCCGGAGTTCCTCAGGGTAGTATTCTTGGCCCGCTTCTATATACTGATCCCATAAGTGCCTCCACTCTCTTGCAGAATCATTTAAATAAAATAGAATCTTGTGCCAAAAAATGGCAGATTAAACTCAACCCACAAAAATGTCAACAAATCACCTTTACTCTTCGTCGTGCCTCCTGTCCTTCAGTAATCTTCAACTCAATACCACTCTCTCCTACAAACTTAGTTCGCTACTTTGGGATGTATATCGACAAAAGACTAACATAGAACCTACATACAAAACTAAAAAGACTGGAACTTAACAAACGGAATAAGTTACTACTCAGGCTAATAGGAAGACGATCGAAACCACCTCTCGAGCACAAACGACTAATATACAACTGTATACTCAAACCGATGTGGACTTATGGACTTCAGCTGTGGAGTTCAACCAAGCGCTCAAATTCCCAGAAAATTCAGTCTTTTCAGTCAAAAATTCACCGTCAGATAACAGATGCTCCATTCTATGTCTCTCATTCCACCCTCCACAGTGATCTCAAAATCCCATAAGTATCTGAAGCTGTCAAAACTAAATATAAAAAATTCTATGACTCTCTTGCCCTCCACTCTAATCCTCTTGTTCAAAATCTCGCCTCCACAACTATACCAGATAATCCACCCCGTCGACTGAGCCGCTGTTGGCCCCGTGATCACCTCCAGCAATATGAAGTAACTCCTGCGAGAGTGTTACCGCTGGGTAGCTTCTCTCCTCCAGCTAATCACGTCATTCATCATCACACATCATCATCCTATTTACTTATTATATTTATTTGTATAGATTGTGAATTCCAGAACAAAATAAAATAAAAAAAATTAACAATAAGTAAACTAACATTTCTATAATTTTTTTTTTTCATTATTGTTGTTTTTAAGGCGCGTCAATATCTAAAGTCATTTCTCAATACACTGCCAGCATCCGGACAGTGTTCTCTCTTTACAGACAACACTGGTCATCACCCTACAGTGAGCTGTAGTGGCTCTTAGGAAGAATTTATTTTTGTTATTTTAAAAAACAATTTATTGATCGCTGGAATAAAACCATTATGTTGTCATAACTAACTGTATTGTTGACTTTCAAATGCTTCCAAATTAGTGGTGAAAAAACCAGCGCCATTTTTTCAAATGTAACATAGTGTCTCATTATTGCAGAGATAAGGGAACGTTGATATCTGCAGATCTTGTTCTTATACTTCTATGTTCATCTCTGAAATCATTTCATGGTTAATGCCTATTTTGGTTGTTAATGTTTTTTTAAAATAAAAATTTGTTTTTTTTTGTCATTTATCTGACAGAGTTGAATCTATTTATAGTTAGTTATCAGAAGCCAAATAATAATCAAATGGGTCACTTGCAATCAACATTATGTAGTTCCACTAAATGTTCCTATCTATAATTTTACATTATTCATAAAAAAATTATTATAGTATAAACGAATAATAGTGTTGACTTTTACATATTATATTCAATTTATTGACGTCTTTATTTATTAATACTTGACTATGTTATCTGTGCCGAAGCATCAATCCCCCCCCCCTGAGTACGGCCTCAGATGCTAACTGGTGGTTCGGTCCCAAATCTTTTTCTAATCTTAGAAATTTTGACATTGGTCAAAGTCCATGAGTTCAAATTAGCGCCGTTAAATAAATGTAAATAGTTTTAAGAACATACAGCCGATAATTCCATGAGAAAAATTGTTATCGTAGCCTTTAAAAATGGCTCCAGGATTAAATTCTAGTGCTAAAAGGAATGCCGATAGTGGCGTTTCTTTTGGCGGAATACTGTTTGTCCTTCAGGTTGAAATTTTCGTCAGATATTTATGGGAAATACTTGACAATCCACTTTTTTAGCCTATGGCTAACTTGGGTGCTATTTGGAATTGCATGTGAAGTCATTGAAAACTGAGTCACAAGAAAAAATATACCTTCTTCTGGAGAAGGTATAGGACAGAGGAGCGCCAATTTGTTCTTGGATGGCCCAATTAACTCTTGCGAATTTTTATCTCCACAGTAGAGAGACGAGGATCACTGCCATGGTCACAAGATACTGCCACTTTAGGAAACACTTAAACAATATATCTTTAGCAGGATCCTCTTTGTAGAAACTGTGGCAAGAAGGATGGAATCACTGTTTCACCTACTTTATTATTGAGTGTGTTATTTTTGTTCATAGACTATTGTTAGAGGCGGCAACATTGACACCCAATCAGGAATCGAAATTATCACTCGCCACATTACCATCTTTTATTAACGATCTAGGGTTGATATTAGAACAAAGTTGGGTAAACAATGGTCCTCACTGTCACAAAGTGCATCAATCTCTAGACGGCCTCTGGTCTCTAAAATTTGAATTAGAAATAGGTTTCTAATATTTTCTTGAAATAGAGTCATCTTTATAGTCATAAAACTCACTTAATATGTTTATTATGCTTTACCTAAAAAACAATTAATAAAGAAATAAATATCAGTGATACTTCGTGTTAAAGTTTTCAAAAATACTTTAAACTTGAAACAATTTACAGTGAAGGTCAATCAGAAGAAAATTCGTTGACTCTAAATGATTTTTATTGACATTTTTGTCACTGTATTAGTAATTAGGTATATGATATTATGGACTTTATATTGATATCAATTAAACTTTTCAATAAGTTTTTCTTTTCAGTGTCACAAAGTGTCAAACTTAAGTACAACTTAATGAAACTTTATTTACTTGGGAAAAGTTGTATATTTATTAACAGAAATTATAAAAAAAAAAAAAGAAAAAAAATTACTCCAATAAATCTTTTATCTAACTTTTTAAATAAAAATGTCACAAATGAATTTTTTTTTTAAATTCTTTTTATTTTCTTGTATGTGCTTTCAATTTTCATTGAAAATTTTCGGTCTTTAGCAAGTTTTTTCGAAAACAGCTGATTTTTTAAAAACTCGGTATATATATTATACTGAGATAAGTCTTTCGCTTTTATTTGTGACATTCTAAGAAAACTGGGATGATTCTAGGTTAAGATGAGTGCTGGGTGACATTATACATTCATCTATATAGTCTGTCGTGTTTGTAGTAATAGTATAGCAAAAATAAGCAAAAAAAAAAAAAATTAACTGAATATTGGAAAATAGACCGAGAAACTATCTGGAATTTAGAGAAAAGTATATTGACTAATTTTGCTTTTTCAGAAAATTTTAGATTTGCGATATATTTTTCCCATACATTAAGCTCTCGTTCATAAGTTAAGTTATTTTAAGTTAAGAAGGAGACAATTTTTTAACAAAAAAAAAAATCCTTAATTCAAAAATAATAGCATAAGAGATGGAAAAAAGTAAAGCAGAAAATCTGCAGCTTCCATTTATATTCTATAGCAGTAATGAAGGTTATATTAGAAGAGTATACTTCTGTAATAACGATGTAGGTACTAACTGGCTCGTGCGGCTCTCTCTGCTTCACCTTGTATTATTCTCTCTACTTCTTACAGTAATTCTGCCACATTTTCCATTTATTTTCCTTATCTACCTTTACAAATGATTAAACAGGAAATTGCTTACTAACGTTGAATTTCATATTCGTTCAGTTGGTATAGGAGGGGGAGTATACTAGCCCCCGTTAAACTAGACAAATAACTTTTGAAATCGCCATAAATTGATAATTTTTTAATAAGATTGACTTAAAATTTGCTAATTTATTACATATTTTCTGTTACTCACTCGTGTTTTAATATTATAATTTTTCATTAAAATGTACACACTATAAATATGTTTGATTGCATTTATTTGTTGCAGACGATGGGCTGTTTTGGAAGTAAAGACAAATTGTCCAAAGAAGACATGGACTTTCTAAAATCGCATACGCGGTATGATGAAGCCACTATAAAAGAATGGTATAAAGGATTTAAAGTAAGTATTTATAGTAACTTTTTATATAAAAAAATATTTCTTTCTATTAAACCACCAATATTAATGACTATTGTTATTATTATTATTATTCAAGAAAGGGGAAACCCTACGCTATCCAAAGCCTCCCTGGGCCCACATAGCTACCCCTAAGAAATAACAACTACTGGGTCTGGAACAAAAGTCCAGGCCCAGGTTTCACCCATCTAAGTTTCAGCACAGACCGAACAAATCGGACCAAAACCTTAAAAGGATATAGCTTAAGATCTACTGATATCCTATTCCGGCCGAAGGTCCTAAACCTAATCTCCTCACATCCCAAACAATCCATCATCAAATGCATGGGTGTTTCCTCCTCCATCTCACAAACTCTACAAAAGGAGTCAGAAATGAGTCCCAACTTAAGTTACAATGCCCAGTGAGGAAGCCAACCAAATGCCTGAGAGAGGTCCGTGAAAGACATCGGATCCCGCTACTCAAAGCTCCGCCCGGACCCCCAATGAGCATCTTGGCTCATAAGGATGAGTGCTGCGAGGCCATCCATGTCTGGAAGCATGACAAACATGTGCCAGAAGGCACACCAACAGCAGGCTCGGGACCAATGAAAGGAGAGAGCGCCTAATTTGGCAAACCTATCCACCTCCTCATTCCCAAAGATTCTCATATGATCTGGAACCCAGACCAGAAGCACATCCTTCAATGAAGGAAGATCTTCCAGTCTTTTAGAACATTCCAACACCAATCTGGAAATGAAGACACATGAGCTAAGCGCCTTCAACGCAGCCTGGCTGTCAGAGCAGATACAAACACCTTTCAAAATTAGTGTTACGCACCCTCTCATCCAAAATGCAACAAAAAATTGCATAAACCTCAGCCTGGAAAACGGTTGCCCACTCACCAAGAGGCACCGCCAAATGGTCTCCCGTCTCAAAATAGACGGCAGCCCCCAGACCTACCATCCATCCTGGAACCGTCCGTATAGCATCGGAGATAATTCTCAGGAATCACCCCAGACGGATCCAGGGTTAAGCAATCTTCCCTAGAAGGCAACCTAACCTTGTAGGAAAGACCAAAGACAAAAGTCTTCAACATCCTATCAGATAGGAAACCTGTAATGGGAATCTTTAAAAGCAACTCGCGATAAATGGTAGAATGACCATATCGCTTACCCTGCCAAAAATCTGCCTGTTTAATTCTATGACAGGCTTTCATTGCCTGGTTGTTCACCTCCACAAAGAGAAGGATCCCTAACAAAGTCTCCATAGATGCGGTCGGTGTAGTCCGAAACGCACCAGTATATTAATGACTAAATCCATAATTAAAATTTATTTTTAATCTTTGGGAATTAAAAGTAAATACAAGTGTTGTCAGTTTTATTAGATTTGAATGAAATTACTATAATATATTAATCGTATTACAATTAAGTAGAAGCTCTTAAATTAAACAGTGATTATAATATTTTGAAATAAATTTAATAAGAATATAATATAAATATGCCTAACTTTAACCTAATGTTGTACAATGAGGAAAATTTCCCCTAGCAAATCTTATTGAGGAACAACGTCCTTTAATTTTTTTTTTATTCCTTTATCCTAAAGTTATCTTTATCATTGTGTTTGCATTTTTCATGAGAATGTAAAGGAAGCCTAAAAGATCAGTTTAATCATGTGTTATTTTTCCGCAAAATTACACTTATTAAGAAATGTAGCAAAATATAAGAGCTTAACTCTCATAGCGGGTTTGTTGGCAAATTCGTTCAAAATAATCCATCCAATAATTACGTGGAAAAGAGTAAATAGAATATTTTAAAGAGAAAAAATATTTAAAAAGTTACTTTCTCATCATTTCTAAACCGTAAACTGTCCATATATTTTCATCAAACTAGGAACGAAGTACAATGATATTTGTTGTGGTGGTTGGTTCCGCAGAGCTGGAAAGCATCAGAGACATTTTCCGTGGTAGCCTGCTTCATTTTGTGGTCATCGACCGGTTTCGGGCGTTTGCCCATCTTCAGGATGCGTTTTTCAGACAGTGTGCCAACACAGACTCGTACAGAGACTTAGTTTCACACTAACTAAGATGTGACACTGATGACATTGATGATATGACACTGATACAATGATATTGTCAGGTTTTAAATATTAAGTTTTCTTCAGAATTATATGTTTTAACCTCTTATATTTTGCTACATTTCTTAATAAGTGTAATTTTGCGGAAAAATAACGCATGTTCTTTTCAACAATTTTGTGGTATATTTTTACAAGATTTTTATAAACAGTACATCCGGTATTACCAATCGAAAGGTCATCGGTTGGGTCACTTTTTCTTTTTCTTTTTTTTTCTAAACTTCTAAACACTAAATGTTTATGTCCATTCTTATGTAGTTTTATTTGAAGTAATGTATTTCTTCGGGAAAATGGTTTTAATAGGATTCTGTTGGCAGAGGACATAAAGTTTTTTTTCTTGTTTGGCAGAGGACATAAAGTTTCTCCCTTAAGTGCCATTTTATTTTTTATTTTAGTTCCTCACATATATTAAATTAAGGGCAGATATATTTTAAAATTCCTTGTTTAAAAACAATAAATAAATAAACTGGTGTTACAACATTCACAATATCTTCTCATATTGCAGTTTACTTAGTTATAGCTGTCAAATGTTTAGTTATATCTATGGGAGAATCTAATATTAATAAAACGATTTTACTTTCTCTTACTCCTAGTAAGAGGAAGTACCTGTAATCGTGTCAAATTTTCGAAACCGAGTTTTCACCGGAAATATCTGTTTTGAGGTCTTCTTAGTCCAAAAAAGTGGTTTTTAGCAAATGGTCTATGTGTGTGTGTGTGTGTGTGTGTGTGTATGTATGTATGCACAGCATAGCTCAAAAATGAAAAACCGTAGAAAGTTGAAACTTTATATTCCGTTTAGGTGTCACCGTGGCATCTGACAGTGAGTCATCTGTCAAAATTCCTCAACCACCCTTGTGGATTTTTTTTCCATTTTTGCGTTTTTTTCAAAAATGGCTCCGACGATTTTCTTCAATCTTGGTATATCAACTCACATACAAGGAGCTACAACTTTTATTTGAAACATTTCTCTGGGAAAATTGATTTAAGGGCAGTTATGGGGAAGGGGTGGGGTTACGTTTTCCTCTAAAGTGCTATTTCAGTTTATTAGACAATTCTGTCATCTAAATAATGTTAATTAGAGTTGAATATGTTGTTGAAATTCCGAGGTTCAAAAAAAATCAGATAACCGGAAGTGCTTTTATACATGGCCACTTTAGCAAATGATTTTTTCGCTTTTCGCGATTTTCTCAAAATTGTCTCCGACGATTTCCTTGAAACTACTTATATAAACTAAACATACAACGATCAACAACTTTTATTTACAACATTTCTCTGGAAAAATTCATTTAAGGGCACTTTTTTTTTGAGGAGGGGGTGGGGTTATGTTTTTCTCTAAAGTGCTATCATAGTTGATTATACAATTCTATCATCCAAAGAAAATCAATTAGAAATAAATAGATGGCCAAAATTCCGAGTTTCAAGAAAATTAGTAAACCGGAAGTGCGCTTTTACTGGGCAGTTTTTTAGTTTTCGACGAATTTCATTAAATTTGCTACACAAAGTATAAAATTTGTCAATTATAATTTTGAGAACTGGAGTAAAGAGAAAGTTGTGTGAGTGTTTCACACCAGTTTTTTTTTTTTTTTTAGGAAAGCATAAATCTCCCCCAACCCAAAATACCCCTTATAATTGAATTTTCTTGGAAAGAAGTTTCAAACAAAAGTGAAGTTTTAAAGAAACTAATAGAAAACTGACAAAAAAAAATTGTTCAGTTAAGACGCACTTCTTGTCAAACCGATTTACTTTAAACTCGGCTTTCGGCAACATATTCAGTTTTTATTTTATTTTATGCATTTATTTTTTAATTTAAGACGTGTCAACATCTGAGGTCACTGCGGCCCGGGAGCCTTCTGAGTGCACTGCCAGCCTTCTGACGTGTTCTCTCGCTACTCAATTCTTATTAATAGTATATAGATGATAAGAAATCGTTTACTAAACTAAAATAGCACACTTTAGAGAAAAGTATAACTCAACCACATTATGTTTCAAATAAAAGGGATAGCTCTACATGTATGTAATATATATACAAAGTTTAAAGAAATTCGTTGTAAACCTTTTCTGAAAATCGCAATAAATTGAAAAATTCACTTAGTAAAGTGGTTGTACAGTTGAGGAATTTTGTCAGTAACTCTTTCTTTCGATCCCGTGTATAATGGGGTTGTTGAGGAGAGAAATTAGGTTTGATTAAATAAACAGAGATATGCTGACACTAATATAATGTAGCTAAGTTTACATTAACCGCACTGGACTTTATAATGAAAATGATTGAATGAATGGTGAGAGAGAGTAAAGATATGACACGATGCGATGTACAGTTGTATGGTTGTATGTTCTCCCACACAGGTTCTCCCACTCTAATCTCCCTAAGTCCGGAGAGTAGTCTCTGTTAACCAGAGAGGGCCTCTCTTCTTTCTCTCTACTGTGGTTGCATTATCTTTGCGGTACCATTACACGTGTGATACCCAAACGCAATAAAAGCTCTGAACTTTCTGCGAATTTTTTTTTAATTTATGCGGTTCAGATACATACATGAATAAACACACATATAAATATACACATATGAAAAAACTATTTTTTTTTTTAAACTACTTTTCTCAAAAAAAAAACACTCAGAGGATCTCAAAACATGTATATGCTGTGAAAACTTCATAATCGAAAATATGACACAATCACAAAACTTAATATTCCACAATTAGCTCTACCACTGCATCTGATAGATACGAAAGTTTCGCACAAACAAGGAAGTGCTACTTCATTAAATAGTTTTTAGTTTATCGCGATTTTTAAATTCGTATACCTACCTTCGTATCTATCTATCTATCTATCTATCTATACACATAAATCCCTGTAACTTTTATTTGAAACATTTAACTGGGAAAATTAAGCTCTCCATTAAAGTGCCACATTAGGACAATTTATGGTTTCTATATTCTAGATTTAAATAGAGAGCTACATTAAAAGCGTTGCTAGTTTTCCATACTTGAAGAACATATGTTATCCCGAATGCAACTTGATAGAGGAATGCAACATGGATAGGAATGTACTTGGAAATTACTCGATTTACTTTGAACATGGAATGCTAACTATTCAGAAATACTCGTACATCTAATACTTTCATTTGAAACATTTTTGGGGAGAATTTTCTATGATGTTCCATTTCGTGTTATTGGGATTTGATGATGAGCTGTCTTCTTTTGATTGCAATGTATCATGGTCTAGTTCTATCTGCCTATGTGCAGTGCTACCCTACTATTCCACTTCCCCCCATGTATTTTTGGTGTAGATAAATTGATAAAAATTAGTCAATTTTAAAATTGTATTAACAGCAATAAGTGTAAGCCGGAAAAATTTCTGAAAAAATGAAAACATTTCGGTTGAAAACTCAGATTCAAAAATTTGACCTTTTTGCATTACTTCCACTTATAAATAAATATATTTCTCTAGAATATTTTTTATTATGGTATGATAACATTTAGAAAGCGTAACCGCATATTTCGACCGTTGAAGAAATTTATAGTGAAGACTTTTGCTTTAGTACTTAGTAGGGTTCTTAAGTGGAGGGTTCTTACTTAAGTGGTGAAATATTTTCTACTGGAGTCCGCACTTATTTCACTGATCATATCTTTCATGAGCATATCTCTCCTCTCTGCCCACCACAGTGACTTGCTTGTTTTTACATTCCAACATTATACAGCAATCAAATATAGAATTTTAAGCAACAGTTGTAATTTTTGTCTTTCTCCAGTCGTCTTCATTACTCTCCTGAGAAATTTGAAGTTTGTTATTTCAAAAATAATAATCCTCATCAACAAATATATTTTTGGTTTAATTTGTTATTCGTTATATTCATTCAGAGACTTGTTATGTATGGATACATTAACATTCAACTTTTTAAGACGACATCATCGCGACTAAATCTTGAAGGCCACTTTTCTTTTTTCGAGTAATCCAAACTTTAAATTTAGTGTTAAACTTTGGAATGTAAATTTTAAATTAGTTATAAAGTAATTTTTTTTTTTTCGAGAAGAAGATATGTAGTTAATCTTATTATGTTGGGTATAGATCAATATCATCACTTCAAAATTTCACTAAACATTATAAACTGTTATGACCTGGAAATGTCTTAATCTTTTAGAGCCCATTATAGATAGTGCATTAAGGAAGCGTGTTTGCTAAACGCTTCTAGACCTATTTGTATTAATTAACGTCCCGAATATTCCAGTGCATTCTTTTATTTTATAGGTCATTTTCATCAGTCCTATAATATGTTAATAGTTATCTTTCCTTCCATAAAAGAGGATTAATATTCTGTTTTATAAAAAAAAAATGGTAACTATATTAATTACAACTCTGTCATGATTTACATTTGCATTATCCACCAGTATTTCTGTCATTGTATTGCTTCGAAATTGTTTGTTATCTGCAGATAATTGGAGCCGCCTTAAGGAGATTTTTTTGTGGCAAATTTTCTTCGAAAGTTCAGTTGTTTTTTTTAAGGTGCATATGTAGTTATTGGCGCCTGGAGCCTTCTCAGTCAGTACATAGTCGGCCTGGAAACTCCGAGAGTCCAGCGTGCAACCACTGAGCTAATCGGATCTTCATACTTCGAATTTGTTACAAAGTCCTTACAAAGCCCTTATTTAAAATATAGTGGTAGTGGAGATATATTTGATTCTCAGCACATAGGCAGGAAATTACTGCAAGGACATTAAACTGACTGATGTAGAGAGTGAATAGAAAAGGTGATGGTTATGTTTTCTTGATGACTATGTGGAGAAGACTGTACTGTAGACTGTTGTGTGCAAGACAAGTAGAGTAGCTAGCTAAAACTTCGTAAATGCTTATAGAAAACTTCCCCTACTTCTCCTTCCCGATCACCGAAGAGTGGTAGGGAGTTGAGTTACCTCTTGAAATAATAGCTTAATGTTTTGTAACTCCCCCAAAACGTTCCAAAAATCAATTTTCCTAAGAAGTGCTTCAAATAAAAGTGATAGGCATTTGTTTATGTGTGTATGTGTTTGTTTGTTTACATAGATTATGGAATTTAAAAGCGATTATTGTTACCGAATTCGAGAAAAATCACGAAAATGTCATAAATCTCGGCTTTTGACCGAAACCTTCGTGTCCAAAAATGCATTATGGTATCTAAACGGAATATTACTTTTTGTGTCTGCGAGTTCATGTATGCCACATGTTCTGAAAACATTTTTTTCGTACACAGAGGATTTCATACCTATCATATTTCCGGTGAAACTTCCATTAAAAAAAAAAAAAAAATTCTACTTTTTTTTTTTAAATTTTAGAATTTCTACAAAATAATTGTTAATATTTTTAAATTTTATTATTTAAAACATTTTACATTTCTAGGGGTAGTGGGGGTAACTGTGGGTTAATAAATCGACTTTAGATTGTTCCTATAGTAGTAGATTAGATTAATTGAGTGATGGTAGAACATATGAAAGGATAGTTCCAGTGTTCTAGTTACGAGTTAATTGAATTAGTCCTTGGATCTTGAATAGTCCAGCTTGGCTCTTTCCTAAATAACTAATATAGTAATATTCAAGTTTTCTAATAGTGGTTTTCACTTTATATAAACTTACTTCATTTATTACGATAATATTCTGTGCTGTTCATAAACAAGTGACCTCCTTTCGCGTGTCGATGAACTTATAAAAAGCTAATTTTTTATGTATAATAATTAGTATAAGTTCATTATTTTATTTAGGCTTTCTTAAAAATATATTTGCCGAAGTTTCGGCCAACAAAAATTTGCAATTGCATAAGAAAGCCTGGGCTTTTCAAAGCCTGCAATTGTACATTTTTAATTTTTTTTTTTTTTGTCATTTTATAAATCATGAAGTGGAATTCAAGTATAAACAATGTTACTCTCTCTTACTCCTGTAAGCAGAGGAAGGATTACGATCAAATCTAAATTTTCGAAATTGAGTATTCACCGGAAATACAAGTTTTGAGACTTCCTTATTACGAAAAAAATGTTTTAATCGCATGACGTTCTAACTTGACATCCAGTTTTGTCTCATCACCGCTTCTCTGCAGTTTATATTGCAAGTTTAAAGAAAATTGCTGCAGCCATTGAATGAAAACATTTCAAAAAATTAAAAATCCGACCTTGAATAGTTGTACCGATCTGTCTTAAAATTTGGAACTTTAGCACTGCTTGTATGTACCTACCTATGTGGCAAAACCATTCTTTGTATTGAATTACTATTTTAGAGGGCTTGACGTTTTGGGGGGGGGGGTCTTCCGAAAAATTAGTTTTTCCAGAAAAACAGTTACAAAAAAAAAACACTTCAGTAAAGCAGGAATTTCTAGTTGATGGGTTTTAATCGAAACTTTTATTTTAGATGGGTGATCGTGCCTAAACGAATGCAATTCAGTATTTTTGACATATTTTGTTCTTAAGTACATTATATAATTTCGCTCAAATTCAATTTCGAAAATTTGACGCAATACGTTCTCTTAGGGCAATCTATATATATATATAAAAATTCAGCATCCGTATGTTTGTTGGCCGCAAAACTCGAAAAGTAGTCGATGAATTGACTTGAAATTTTTACACAATGTTGCATTTCTCTATATAAGAGTGTTTATATATACTTTTTACTCCGAAGTTCCCACGGAAACGGGAACTTCTCCGAGCGTTTCGCGAGGTTGGCAGAAATAGACAAGACTCAGACGCGTTGCGATGGTGGCTCAATCTTTGAAACCTCTTTCTCAAGCTAATGTATTGGAAGCATTAGACCATATACATTGAAAGACTTGCGAAATAATCAAGTTCCATTTGGTGGAGCATTGGTGTTATTAGCCGGTGACTTCAGGTCAGGCAAACGCTTCCAGTGATAATACCTCGCTCAACACCAGCTGAATGAATTGCATGCCTGCTTGAAATATTCAACTCTTTGGAGTACAGTAAAAAAAAAATTCATTTAACAACGAATATTGAGAGTTCAACTTCAAAACGATCCAACAGCTGCCATATTTTCAAGACAATTACTCGAACTCTGAAATGGCACTGCTCCTACAAATCCAGAAACGGGAAAAATCACCTTCCCATCTAATTTCTGCAACATTGTACATTCAAAAGAAGAATTAGTAGACAAGGTATTCCAAAGCATCGAAACAAATTATCAAAATCACTCATGGTTAAGCGGAAGAGCCATTCTAGCGGCTAAAAATGTCGACGTACTCGATATGAACAACATCATTCTAAACGGAATCGCAGGTGAAACAGTGACATACAAATCCATTGACTCTGTGAGGGACCAAAGTGAAGTAGTGAATTTTCCAACGGAATTTCTTAATTCACTCGATGTTCCCGGATTTCCGCCTCACATTCTAAATTTGAAAATTGGAGTGCCAATTATATTACTCCGAAACATCAATCAGCCAAAGTTATGAAATGGTACACGATTAGTAGTTAAAAAAATTGATGAATAATCTAATTGAAGCAACAATTCTCATTGGACCTCATAAAGGTGAAGACGCACTACTTCCACGAATAACACTCATTACGACAGATATGGCGTTCGAGTTCAAACGACTTCAATTTCCAATACGCCTTGCGTTCGCTATGACCATCAATAAAGGGCAAGGACAATCTTTGCAAGTGTGCGGCTTTAATTTAGAAAACGAATGCTTCTCTCAAGGGCAATTATATGTCGCATGCTCCAGAGTCGGTAAACCATCTGATCTTTATGTTTATACAGAAAACGGACAAACAAAAAATATAGTCCATTCACTAACTTTACAATAAAAAAAGACTTACAGTTAAAAACATTTTTTTTTCTTTCCTTTCAGTGCACAGCAGTGCAAAATAGGGTGTTAAATTGAAAGATGTTTTTCTTGCTGAATCTATGTTAACTATTAATGCTTCTATTTACTTTCATAAAAATCAGACTGAGCCACAGCCAAGTGTGACCGGGTTAGCTAGTCTATATATATAAAAATTCAGCATCCGTATGTTTGTGGCCGCAAACGCTTCCAGTCATAATACCTCGCTCAACACCAGCAGAATGAATTGCAAGCCTGCATGAAATATCCAACTCTTTGGAGCACAGTAAAAAAACATTCATTTAACAACGGAATGTTGAGAGTTCAACTTCAAAACGATCCAAGCTGCCATATTTTAAGGCAATTACTGAAACTCGGTGACGGTACTGTTCCTACAAATCCGGAAACTGGAAAAAAAAATCACCTTCCCATCTAATTTCTGCAACATTTTATATTCAAAAGAAGAATTTAGTAGACAGGGTATTCCAAAGCATCGAAACAAATTATCAAAATCACGCATGGTTAAGCCTAAAAATCGGGTTAGCTAGTGATATTATATAATGCGTATATAATTGGGTGTACAAAGTTTTACAAAAACATCGCAGTAATAAGCTTGCAAACTTGATATTCCGTTTAGGTACCCTATACTCGGTTCTGACATCTGTTTCGGACAAAATCCGTATCCGTACAGACTAAAATGCAACTTACTAAATGTTTTTTTTTTTCAGTTTAAAGGCGATTTCTTTGAAAAAGTCTAAACAGTTTTCTTTAGTCTTCGAACTAAATGCGTATCACTTTTATTTGATAAATTGGCAAGAAAAATTTATTTTATTCCTGGGTGTTTGGTGGAGCAACAGCGTTTAGTTTTCCTTAAAGTTCCACTTGAGTACAGTGTATTCTATCACATATTATATTATTTGTTAACCGGAAGTGCCATTTTCACAGTTGGTTTTCCGAAGTTTTTAGAATTTTTTGCAGAAACAATTCTTAACGATTTTCTTTAAATGTTGGAAAGCTGATTGCTTAGATCTAAATGTGTCAATTTTATTTGAATTTTTTTTTCCAGAAAAAATTATTATTTCCTGGGGGGGTGATCAGAGGAATCTAGGCGTTAGATTTCAAATGTTATTGAGTTTTGTTCAGTGCTGGATTACAATTAATCAATTCAAGTAACATCTGCCTAGATTAGATAAACGTTACCCCTTTCCATCTCGGTAAATTATTTATATTCGTCGAGTAATTGAGTAAAACCTTCAAGTTTAAAAAGCAAATTACCAATTATATTTTTATATAAATTGCACTGAGATAAAGTTGTGTGATTATTTCACTTCACACCTGTTTACTTTCTCTTACTCCTCCTAGTAAGAGAAAGTATTGTAATCGTGTCAATTTTTCAATATTGAGTTTTCATCGGAAATATCCGTTTTGAGGTCCCCTGAGTTCAAAAATTGGTTTTTTAGCAAATGGTGTGTGTGTGTGTGTGTGTGTGTGTGTGAACAGCATAGCTCAAAACTAAAAACAGTAGAAAGTTGAAACTTGATATTCCGTTTAAGTATCAGCATGATATCTGACAGTGGGTCATCTGTCAAAATTCCTCAACCTGAAGTATCACTTTACTTATTGTTTTTTTTTTACGGTTTTGCGATTTTCTCAAAAATGGCACCAACGATTTTCTTCAAACTTGGTATATCAACTACACATACTAACAACTATAACTTTTATTTGTAACATTTCTCCGGGAAAATTCATTTAAGAGCACTTTTGGGGAGGAGTGGGGTTAAGGTTTTCATCTAAAGTACTATTTCACTTTATTAAACAATTCTATCACCTAAAAAATGTTAATTAGAATTGAATATGTTGTTGAAATTCCGAGTTTAAAAAAAATCGGATAACGGGAAGTGCTTTTTACATTACCACTTGTAAACGATTTTTTTCTCTTTTCGCGAGTTTCTTAAAAAATCTCTCTGACGATTTCCTTGAAACTTCCTGTTTAAACTAAACATACAAAGATCTACAACTTTTATTTAAAACATTTTTTGGGAAAATTCATTTAAGGGCACTTTTTGGTGGAGGAGTGGGGTTATGTTTTTCTCTAAAGTGCTATCATAATTTATTATACAATTCTATCATCAATACAAAATTAATTAGAAATAAATAGATAGCCAAAATTCCGAGTTTCAAGAAAGTTAGGTAAGCCGGAAGTGCGCTTTTGGTGAACCGTTTTTCAGTTTTCGACGAATTTCATTAAATTTAGTACACAAACTATAAAATTTGTCAATTATAATTTTGAGAACTGGAGTAAAAGAAAGTTGTGTGAGTGTTCACATCAGATTTTTAATATTGTAATAATTTAAGGGGATTAATAAATTTTAAAGTTTTGCTCTTAACATTTTATAAGGCTCCATTAATAACTGTTAAAGCTGGGTAAATATACCCAGCTATAATGTGACAGGGGTTGAGACTGCTTGTCATGTTCTGCACTTAAGTGTTGCTGGATAGTATAAATTAGAAGCACTGTCTTGTTAAATCATTAACAGTTGCTATTTATTTATATTGTTATCCTAGTTAATTGGATTTTGTACCTTATTAATAAAGTATTAAATGTTACTATAAATTGTGAGTGGTAAAGAAAACCATATCGCTGTAATAGCTCTTCATAAGATGGCCAAATTAGCTTGTCAGATTTTTGAAACACTTCGTCCTCTAATGTTAGTCGTGTGTTCGTTTTATCGCACCATTAACAGGTACAGGGAGACCCTCTCTTTCAGCGACCGTCCTCGTCTCAAGCTCGTCATAAAATATTTCGTACAGAAAAGGCGATTAAAACTGTGGCAGCTTTCGGGCTTTTGATCCGTCAAAAGAAATTTTTAGGAAATCAAAAAGAATCATATCTCAGAAAGATCTGTGTCGAGAATGATATAAAGCCAGATGGGGATGTATTCCTGGATGCGAAAAAATCACAGATCCGACACTAAAACAAATTAGATAATATAAATCTAAATTTCTGTTGCAGCTTTTACGCACATGGTCTTCACAAACGAATTTTGTTTAATGACAAACAAAAAGTAGCAACATAGAGAAAAAAATTTAACCGCCAAAATGAGTAGATTAAAACCGCCAGTTTTAAAAAAGAAAAATCAATTAAAAAGACCTTAGGTGTGGGATTGTCAGAAAACTGATGGGCTGGAACAGAGCAATTAGTTCCATATTGTCGTGGTGCCACCCACTGAAGTTATAGAACAAATAGACTAAGTTGGTTAAGACACCTGTTAGCATGGCACCTAACGGAATCGATAATTTCATGGTTTGGTATAAAGTTATCGGTAAAAAGTGATTAAAAAAAACTGTAACATTGAAGACAAGGCTGATTGAGCAAAAGAAGTGCATTTATAAACAGTCGTTAGGGCAAGATTTATAAAACGATATTACAGCATTAAAAATATTTACATTGCGTAAGTTAGTTTCTTTTTATCTGAGAACCTACCTATCGTTTTTTACTTTATTCAGGTATAATTATCCTAGATTATTATCGAATGATGTAGTAGCTTAGTATTTTCATATTTTCTTCAATATAATTTAAAAAGTGGTTGTATATAGTTTCACGACGTTTCAGATTGAAGTTTGTAGGTTGTTCTTGTTAATGTTAGGGTTTTTTCATTCGTCATTAACAACGAGTATCCTTTTTAGCTTTGCATAGTATATATCGATCTTTAGCAACTGGTCACAGGGAAACCCCAAAGTGCAGACTAATTTTGACACGAACACACACACTATATTAATTATTCGAATTATTCCAAGCCAAAATATAAAATGATATTGATGAATATCATTTATCTAATCAGTTAATTCCCTTGAGGGTTTAGAATCTCATATCAAACTAAACTAAATAATAAATATTAAAATGTTGATGTAAACTAAATGGTATAGAAAGTTATTTATAAACCGTATTTATGAAATCGCATTTAATATCCTAAATTTTTTTTAAATGATTCAAATTCTAAGCAAAATATATGGATCTAAATATTGAATATTCATTTCTTATGTTAAATTGTCTCCCCCCCCCCACAATAGAACCACATATATCACGTTGACGTAGGCTTTGCTAGCCAACACCTATAAAATCTAATCTAATATTTTCTGTGACAACAGTTAAAAGAAATATTTTCTTAGTATTAGCAAAACGTAGATCAGCTAATGATTGCCACTGGTCTATTCTCTCTCCATTCCCTTCTTAATAGTATTCTTTTTGTTTACTTGATTTCTATTTCCTGTGTTACAGATTTAAATAAAAAAGTGCAGAAAAGAAGTGCATTATTCCTCGAAATGGAATTGCACGATATACTACTATTCTATTGAATTATTAGAATTTGAAGATCATTAGATTTTTGGCATTTCTTGTGCAGAACGAAGTAAAAACACATTACATACCTTAATTTATTAAGGACTATTTCATTTAGAGTTAGCTACAAATAGCTAGGTTAGGGAAGAGATTAGCTCAGTCGTTAGTTAGCGCACAGGGCTCCCACGCGGAGGACCCGGGTTCGTGTCCAACAGTGCTGCCCATAGTTTTTTTTTCTTCCTAGGAGTTTCTACAGATCACTGTCCGGTGATGGACAGTGTTGTCTGTAACGAGAGAATGAAATAGCTGATGCTCTCCTGCAGCTCACACTGAATGGACAGAATTGCCCCTAGTAAGAATAATGTTTTCTGAACCTTTTATTTGGCTTTTATAGCTTTTGGCCTTTTTTTTTTTCATTTCTCATCTTTGTTTAGCAAAGGGGTGAGGTAGGCAGAATTTGTTGCTCCACTTAGAGCAATCTTGCTAGCGCGTTCTTCACCGCCCTTAAAAACCTTCATTGTCTTTGTTTTACAAGACATACATAATAAAGAAAATTTAAGCAGCTTTTTAGCTATTAAGTTCCTGAAATAACTACTGAAGTTGAAAATGACTTACTGCTACTAAATAATCGAAACTTGTATGTTTCAAGCAGTTTTCTTTTTCACTTGCAATGAATTAAATTTAAACTTGGAACTATGCAAGAAGGCCGTGTATTTTTCCTATTTTTTTTTTTTTTTTTCTTGTAACTTAGTAACTCAATAAACAAGATATATCATTTCAATTATCCTGACCAATTCCATGATCATTGTAAAATGTAAATAATTACAAAGACTTATTTAACAAAAAAATATTAAAAAATTACAGCATTGCACCTGATTATATTTTCAATATGACGCTTTTTAAAAAAAATATATATAATATATATTCTTATATAATATCGAATACTATTTCGTTATATAGAAAAGTACAAAATAAACAATATTTAATAAATCAGGAGATAGGAAAATTTTCGAATCTAGAATTAGAGTGTTCATTGTATAAGGGGGCGGGAGGAGGGGCTAGTACTGCTGGAAATAACCTAGAAAATTGCGCATTCATTTTGTTACCATAATGTCATATGTTTTATTCATAACGCTATGACGTAATTCTGGACAATAATTTCACATTTCTTTAGTATCTTTATATTACATTAGTTTGACTTTATCCCATTTTTAGTAAATTTTCATTATTATACAATATTTTTAACTTTAAATAAATATAAAATTAAAAAAAAAATTTATATTACTAAAATTCGTGACATGAATTCCTGCCGCCAACGTTTCGATAAATTTATTATCTTTTTCAAGTCCTACAATATATAATCTCTGAATCTTAATATAATACTAGTCTTTGAAATTTAATATGGATTCATAAAATTGAAATATGCCAAAAAACAAAGCATTGAAGAAAAAAAGTATGTAAATAATATAATTAAATAAATATATATATAGAATAGAAAACTTTAAGATAGAACAGAACTTACAAAAATGTAAGTGCGAGTATGTAGTGTGCAAAGTATAATGTAAATGTTGCATATATTTTTGTCTTGTATGTCCAAAATCTGTGAGATTTTCGACCATTAAGTGTCTTATATAAGCAGGGAAAACCAGAGGGAAACAGCTCTCCAACATCCCTAAATATTTTTCGCTTCCTTACGTAAAAAATAATCGAAAAATTATCCAAAATGTTCAAAAAACACAATTTAACAATAGTGTGCATACATCAGACAACACCTGAAGACTATATACCCACGACTGAATGACCCCACACCAAATCTACCAAATTAGTATATAAAATTGGACTGTTTACAGTACCCAGTGGGTTATATATAATAGAACAGACCTCACAATATTTATTAAATAGAATGTAACAACATGAGTATGATTTTGAAAACTAAACATCTGCAGACATAAAGACAGCCTCAACAATAATGACCAAAAACACAAATTTGATTTTACTAACGTACAGATTTTTACAGGACTAAACGAAACGTACTTGAAATGAAGCAGACATAAAAATGCAGTCAACTACAGAAATTACAAGACACGAATTAACTTTCAATTTTGTACATTCAGTTACTTACTCAAAATTCTCTGGACATTCCCAAACACACTAGTACAAACCTTGGTTTTTCCCAATACCCAGCCCTTTTCTCGTCCTCTCTTTTGTTGTCCCTGATTATATAAGACACTTAATGATTAAAAATCTCACAGTCAACTTTTACACATACTTAGAATAGAATATATTTTTGTAAGCTATCTTTTTTTATTTTTCTGGTTTATAATTACATATAATCTATGCGTTATGTGTTATATTTTTTTTACTTTCTCTCACTCCTACTAAGAGGAACTATTGTAATCGTGTCAAATTTTCGATAACGACTTTTCACCGGAAATATCCGTTTAGAGGTCTTCTGAGTCCAAAAAAGTGGTTTTTAGCAAATGGTCTGTGTGTGTGTGAACAGCATAGCTCAAAAACGAAAAAAGTTGAAACTTGATATTAAGTTTAGGTATCACCATGGGATCTGACGGTGCGTTATCTGTCAAAATTCCTCAACAAGTGGAAATACCACTTTACTAGTTGTTTTTTTTACGTTTTTGCGATTTTCTCAAAAATGGCTACGACGATTTTCTTGAAACTTAGTATATAAACTAAACATGCAAGGATATACATCTTTTATTTAATACATTTCTCTGGAAAAATTCATTTAAGGGCACTTTTAGGTGGAGTTACAGCTTCTTCTAAAGTGGTATCATAGTTGATTATACAATTCTTTTATCCAAACAAACTTAATTAGACATAAATAGATGGCCAAAATTCTGAGTTTCAAGAAAATTGTAAACTGGCGTGCGCTTTTACTGAACAGTTTTTTCAATTTTCGTCGAATTTCGTTATATTTCGTACACAAAGCATAAAATTTGTCAATTATAGTTTTGAGAACAGGAGTAAGAGAAAGTTGTATGAGTGTTTCACACCAGATTTTTTTTTTTTTTTATTGTTAGTTGGGAGGGAGCAAGCCCTATGCTTATCCAAAGCCTCTCTGGGCACATATAGCTACCCCGAAGATCGGAGCCTTTTCGAAGCACTGCCGGTCTTCGGATAGTACGTATTCTCTCGTTGAAGACAACACTGTCCATCACTGGACAGGAGGCTTCGAACCATTGCTAGTCCAGCGCGCTACCACCTCGCTAATCTTTTTCCCCCTTTTAATTTATATTATTTACACACTTTACTTCAATCTCTTGTTTTTTTTTTGTTATATTCCAATTTTATGAATACATATTATGTTTCAAATATTGTAACATAATATTTTATAGGCCATAAAAAAGATAATAAATTTATTGTAACGTTGGCAGAGGAATTCATCTTGTTTTTTTTTTTTCACTTCAGGCCAATCCCCATGAATTTTAATAATATATACTCTAACGGCCATTAACAAACGTTATAAATACAAACAAACATTACAAAAGTTTATATTTAATAAGGAATTAACTACGATGAGGACAGAATGTACTGTATAACAATTAAAAATAATGATCAATCGAATATAATTTTTTAAAAGAAGAAAGATAAAGGAAGATTTCAAAAATAAATGAAATAAGGGAATTCACTTTTTTTTTTTACTTGCTCTTATGACGTGTCTCAAATTTTCACCGGAAATACATGCTTTGAGGTCTCGTGTTTAAGGAAAAACAGGTTTATTTGGAATATTTTTCTAGGAAAATACATTTTTAGCGTGTTCGGAAGGAATAGTAGCATTAAGCTTTCAGTGTATAGTCTATTACCTATAGAATATGAAGATACAATGAATGTGCTGCTGGATTTAATTCCCAATTTGAAGAAAATTGGTTAATAGAAGTGTGAATTTTCACGGAAAAATTGCTTTTGAGGGGAAGTATGTAAATTCATAAATTTTTAATGTTAATATTGAATTTTTTTTTTTTCCAAAGTATTGGCGCTTTCTTCTGAACTTAAATATAATCTCTCCCCATCACCTGCCTTATATATTTATATGTTGGAGCAAATGTGTGTGTAAAATTTGTAGTTTAAAAAACCATTGTCAGTTTTTTTTTAATTGTTTAACTGCAATGAGAGAAATTTTTGTAAGTGTTTCATGTCAAATTTTTTTCGTTTTAACAAAAGAAAATTCATTCATGCATTCATATTTACTCTTTTTCTTTTTTGGGGGGGAGGGGGAAGGTATTGTTCAAGATTTCTTGGTTGTTTCTAAGAGAAAATAATGTGTACAAATTCATGGGCCTTGTGATTTCTTGGTCTATACTTTATTAGACAATGGATCAGTTTGTCCCAAATTCCTTTGATGACGCATTCCTCCTACACCAAGCCAAACTAGTCGACCTCCGCTCGTTTACTCCGTCTCTCTCGCTCACTATTCTGTGCAGAGTATGGTGTAATTTACGCAGCATTTCCCCACTAGCTTTATTAATGTATACTACAACTAAGTCCTGTAAATTACATCTACCACCCGAACATAGGTTCTGTTGTGCCTAACATGGAATTACATTGACTTTCTCCGCAACTTTATAGTAGGGTCCTAGTGTATCTATTCCATTAATCTATTTAGGGCGTTGCCCGTTATTTCCTTAGTTATTGGCAAAGCTTTAGAACTTTTAAAGTAATTTATTTTTATTGGCAATGTTTGTTTATTCCTTCTTTTCTTAATGAAATGGATTCAGTCCAAAGAATGTAGAATTAAAAAGTAATTTTAGTATTTTACGCATAAAAGCGTTGTGTTCATGATGATTATATTGTAATTTGGCAAAAGTAATAAATTTAAATCAAAAGTGTGTTATTCATATAAATTCATTCCAATATTTGGAAGCCCTTTTATATAGATCACTCTGACGCCTCATGAATGCAAAGTATTATTAATATATTTCTTTTTTAATGACCTATCAGATTCGGCAATATTTAGATCGGTTACAGAGGTGGACAACTGTCTCCTACATTTTTTCGTAAACAGGAAGGAAAAATGATAATTCCAGCACAATAAAAGGGTGCTTTAATCAGTTAGAAAATTGTCGCTGCTTCCTACCTAGATAACTTGTTGCTAGCACACTTCACCTCAAAAAGAAATTCTTTGTTTACAAGAAAAGGAAAATATTTATCCACAACCTTGAACAATTATCTCTTTGTACAGATAACTTTGGCCAAATACCTTAGAGAAGAATATTAATAGCAAGGACATTATAATTACATTATTCTATTTTAGCACCAAATAAAAAAATCTGGTGTGAAACACTCACACAACTTTCTCTTACTCCAGTTCTCAAAATTATAATTGACAAATTTCATAGTTTGTGTACCAAATTTGAATGAAATTCGTCGAAAACTGAAAAAACTGTTCAGTAAAAGCGCCCTTCCGGTTTACTAATTTTCTTGAAACTGAATTTCAGCCATCTATTTATTTCTAATTAATTATGTTTGGATGATAGAATTGTATAATCAACTATGATAGCACTTTAGAGAAAAACATAACCCCACCCCTCCCCTAAAAGTGCCCTTAAAAGAATTTTCCCAAAGAAATGTTTTAAATAAAAGATGTAGATCTTTGCATGTTTAATTTATATAAGAAGTTTCAAAAAAATCGTCGGAGCCATTTTTGAGAAAATCGCAAAAAAGTAAAAAATCCAACTAGTAAAGTGGTACTTCCGGTTGAGGAATTTTGACAGATAACGTAGTGTCAGATCCCATGGTGACACCTAAACGGAATATCAAGTTTCAAACTTTCTACGGTTTTTCGTTTTTGAACTATGCTGTTTACATACATACACACACAGACCATTTGCTAAAAACCACTTTTGGACTCAGGGGACCTCAAAACGGATATTTCCGGTGAAAACTCGATATCGAAAATTTGACACGATTACAATACTTCCTCTTACTTGGAGTAAGAGAAAGTAAAAATAGCGCACTTTAGTTAGCAAAAATATTGCTAATATTTCTGTGATGTACACAGTTCGTCTTCATTTTAAGTATCTGTATATCTTTTACTATTGAATGTTTTTAAAAATTTATATTTTTTATTAGCATATTTTAAAATGAATACGTAAACAAATAGTTTCAACTAGCGCACCTTTATTTATTTTTAATACTTAAATAAATAAAGTAAATTGTTCACTATATGTAAAAGAAAAATCTTTAGTGATGCGCACACACAAAAAAAAAGAAATGTTGAAACACGTGTGGGTAATTTGATAACTGGACCTCATTATCTCACAGGTTTACGGATGATTTGATTAATAGATAAAATACAAAGTTTATAAAAGGAAAAATAAGTGCATGATTTAAACAAGAAGACACAGTTTGAACAACTACAACAGACTTATTCAAGTGAATTGATAAAAGACTTGGTTAGATAAGAATGGATATTGCAAATGTCTTAAATTTATTCTAAAAAATTGCATTCAAATATTTATTCCATATTACAATTTCTTACAATAAATATATAATAATAAATTGTATCGCTATTTCCAACAATATGTTTATTAATATATGAAAAAAAATTTTATGTTACAGCAAGACTGCCCTAATGGCCGACTAACTCCGGCAAAATTCGTAGATATGTACAAAATGTTCTTTCCAAGTGGTAATGCAGAAGAATTCTGTGATCATGTATTCAGGACATTTGATATGGACAAGAATGGTTATATAGATTTCAAGGTAAAATTTTATTTTTTTTACAAATTAATTTGTCATTTATTAATTTATTAAGAAATAAACATATTTTTTGAGGAATTTCTCTATTTTGATTGTTTGTGATTGATTTAATTTTATTTTAGTTATAATAAGATTCATTCATTCCTTAAGCGATGAAATTATCTTTATTTCTTGTACATCTTTATTATGGAATTATATTTTCCTTTTATTCGACTACTGCTTTATTATTATAGCTGAAAATAACAGATGATGTATTTGAGAATGTGGTAGATGTGAGAAGGAGCGAATTAGGAGAGTAAAGAAATATACTAATAGATGTGCTGAATACTGATATAATGAAAATAGAAATACAAACAGCGTTGGACTTTACACTGGTTGTAAGATAATGAGAAAAAAGGTAGCGAGAGAATAATTAAGAGAGAGACCACTTACTTGTTCAAGTGTCCGAATGTAACAGAAACGTTGCGTTGAAGTGAACTCTCTACATTAACCTGGTGAATTTGCTCTGGCGAAGGATGAAGATTCGAAATTGGTCTTGAATAAAAGAAATATGCATGCTACGACGGATAAAATACCAGATATCATCCAGCATTGCGTAGAATCATCATACGTAGAATGATGTTTGCTGACTGGTGTCGATGATTGTTCTGAACTGATCTTAGGACTCGCCCGCCTATATATATATATAAAATTCTCCTCCCATCCCAGTTTGGCCTAGGCATGGAGTAATTAATGTTTGATTCTTCGTTCTTCGGATCGTATAAATCTTCAATGATTCGGATCGTTCCTACGAATCTTTAATGACTTGGATCCCATTACAGAATTCCATGAGAAGTAATGAATGAATGGATTAAGATGACCTTAAAGGTTATATAATTTTTTAATGCGAGCTAAAGATGTCTTTCATTAATACAATCGTTTCTTTTTTAACGGATATTATGCTACTGAAGCAAACAATATCAAGCAACAAATATTCAAGCAAATAATTTCAGATGAAGTTCTGAAGTAATTCATTCCACAAGTAATTTATTGTTTTTGTTATCAGCTGATTACATCTATCAAATACTAGTTCTGTTGAGCCTTGCCGTTTCAGTCTTCTCTCCGAATTCCATGCCATATCGGCTGGACTCTTTGTCGAGTACGTACTGACGTTTGTTATACACATATCAAACACACAAACATACACGTTTTAGTCTTGTGTGCGGATTCCATGTCAAACAAGTGAAAATTGTGATGATACTCATTAAATACGTGTATGACGAACAGATGATGTTATATTAAAATTTAACTTCTTAAATCAGTATTTTGTTTATACACTGTCGGTCTGGATAGAGCGATAATTTATTAATTAAAAGTATCATATTTAATAATTAATATTATTTTCCACTTTGACAAGCTGTAGTTTGTAAATATATGAATATAGAATTGTAATTTTCTTTGTTGAAAAACTATTTACATAATTATTCATAAAATTTATGAATCTATTGAAGCGAAAAATACAATTTTTTACATTTTAAATAAGATGCTAAATCTCAGTAATAGTTAATTTCGTTAGTTGTTTAAAAAATTAAAGTTATAAAAAAAAAATCAATAGAATTATTGAATATTTCATTATAAGTTTTTAGTAAATTAGTGTAACGTAGTGAAACATAAGTGGGGGAAGAGGGTTGGGCTGGTTACGTAGCCAAGTGGTTGGTTATATGAAGGCAGAGAGAGGGGTAGAATGATGCGGGCCACTGGTCCTTACAGGAAATTGCTGCTGACCCAATTAGTACACCGTATATTCCCATCCTTCACTTCACTGTCTCCCTTTTGCACAGTCTTCTCTTCAGGTACTTCGTCACCTATTCTCATGGGTGGTGGGGCTGTGTGCTCGTACGACGGCCATCCTAACCGCCCTCTCAAATATTTGTCCTTCCTACAGATCCAGCCCTAAATATTAGCGGAGCCAGAGTGAGGTTGTGTCTAGTTACAAGCATCCTGGGGGCTCTCTTTTCATCCCCTCCCCTTCCCCCGTCCTGTTACTGCATTCTCGCTTCGTTTATATCAATTTGTTCCACGGGTTGTATCATTTCCCACTTGACCGTTCTCTTCTCTGTGGAGAGGACCATATCGTATTTTATACAAGGTTGTTTCCACCTATCAGTTATCTGAAATAAAGTTGAGTACCAATACATTTTGAATCCATATAAATATTATAATATAATTAAAGTAATAATAATAGTAACAATGAAAATTATTGTTTATATTATGATTTCAGAGAAAAAATAAGAGTTATTCCTAAAATATATATTATGGAATTGCATTTTAAAGATAGACTTACTCAGTCGAAAAATCAAATGTCATAAAATTGAAAAAATAATTGATTGCCCAAATTATCATTTATTTTTTTACTTTTTCTTACGGATGTAAGAGGATTTTATCAAATTTTCGAAATTTTAGTTTTCACCTCAACAAATACAAGGTTCAGGTCTCTTAATATGAAAAAACTGTTTTTAACGAATGATCTGTACACATATTTATATAAAAACTTTTATACATATGTGTATGTGTGTGTTTGCGACTGCCTGCGTGTATGTTTACAAAATATCTCAAAACAATCGAAAAATCGCAAGAAGCTTGGCATTCCTTTTAGATAACATCACTGCATCAGACGCGAAAAATTATGCCAAAATCTACCAATTGGAAGTGCGGCATTACTGAACTTTTCTTGTTTTTTTAGATGTTCTTGAAAATGCCACCATTGATTATCTTAAAAAAAAATCGTGTACTATCTATACACAAATATTTTAAAAGAAATGTTTTCCGAAATATTTTGTTTGTGCACCATTTCAGTACAATGTATGGTTCTGCCAACTATATAGTATTAATGTACATTAACCGCATTGCTAAAATTTCAAGTTTGAAAAAAATTTGGTTGCGGAAAAAATGTGCGACTTTACAGAAATAAGTTTTTGAGTTGTCTGTAAATTTTTCTAGAAAACACTGCAACGATTTTCCATACACTTGGAATATCTGCACAATTATACAACTAATATAAACAAATACACAACTTCTATCCGCAAAAAGTGATTTCAGATGGATTTTGAGTATATAATCCACTCTTCAAAATTTAAATTGCAGGTATTCCTAAGCAAGATGACAGGTGTTGTCATGCGATCACTAAATAGCATATTAACTGCCTGATCCTAAAAATTATACGTTTATTGAAAATTTCAGATTAAAGGGAAATTTTTCAAGTAAAGTGTAATGTTATGTATATTTGAGAGGGGTATAAAAAAGAAATTCAGAATAGTAAATATTTATAATTTTTAATTTAACTCTTCTCTAAAGGGATCTCGTGAGGTCTGTGTTCATCTGGATAGAGTAAAGGATAAAAAGTACTTAGAAAATAACCATAAAAAAGAAATACATATAATTAAACAATTTTGACTATAAATAAAATCTTATTCCTTAAATAATAGTAAAATAATACTTAAGCAGTAACTATATTAATTTGTACAACTTACAATATTATAAGGGTTTTTAAGCTGAAGGTTGGGCCTTAACTCTTGTATAGCAAACACTACGACACTCTTTTATAAATTCCCACTGAGCATGATTTCCTTCACCACAACAATTTTTCTCCTCTCCTATTTTAGGTTCTCTATATATATCATCCCTCCTCCATTCAAGGGAGAAAGAAAGGGAAATTCCTTTTTCTTGTAGTACAGGTATTTTACCTTTCTAACTGTTCCTATTGTTTCACCCAACCTTCGTAAAAATCCAGTCTTGGAATTGCACTAAGTAACAACCAATATTACATAGATATTAACTAATACTTTTCACTTAATTCTAAAATAATTTATATTTCTTCCCAAAGGTCTACACATTACAAGTGATATCTTAATGGTTGTGGTTGGTACCGCTGAGCTGGAAGGCATCAGAGACATTTTCCGTAACGAGTTGTATCAACACTCTTCATTGTATCGACACTCTTGCATTGACGAGTGTATCAACTGTATTTGCTCTGTGCAAGTCTATGTTATTAACCTCTTTGACAAAAAAACATCCTGGTGATGGGCGAACGCCCGAAACCGGACGATGACCACAAAAAGAAGCAAGCTATCACGGAAAATATCTCTGATGCTTTCCAGCTCTGCGTAACCAACTACAAACAACTCTTGAATAGTTGTGGTGGAACGATTTACCGAACATATCAGATCATACAAATACAACATAGTTGGCTCAAATTATGCCAATCACCTAAACACTAACAAACACAAACCCGATGACATCACGACCACGATGAAGCTAATACATTCTGGCCACAAAGGGGATCGACTTGACATAGTAGAACATCTCGAAATATATAAACACAAGACACAAAACTTAATAAACGAACAGACAAAATTTGCCAGTCAACCATTATTCAAAACACTCTTCCCACAATAGCAATAGAAACGCAATTACCAATGCAAACATTATACATGCACCAAATAGTTCTTAAACAGATTTTAGTTTTAGGTTAGTTTTAAATATGCTAGTTATATATATATGTTTTTAAAAAAAAGTATGCGTGCGTATTTGGATAATGTATGATGTATGTGAATGTTGTGTAAAAAGGTGATATGTTGAGTGGAATGCATAATAAAAAACTTAATTATAAAAAACCATATGTAGGTATACATGCTTGCGAGGATGTGAATGTTGTGTGAAAAAGTGAAATAATGAGTGGAATGCATAGTTATAAAAAACTTAATTATAAAAATCGCTTAATTTTAAATGATGTTAGTTTAAATCGTTATTTTAAATTTATTTTATATATTTTATATTTTATTTTGGTTCGTTAATTGTAAAGTAAATCTCCCTCCAACAACAGAGTTTAAAAATTAGACCCCCACGTGTTGTGTCCATTAAAAGGAAAATTTGCCCTTTAACAACCCAACACGTAGTTTTCCCCCCAGCTGACCATACCCGTTGACCTAGTTTAAGAGTTTAGTTTTAAATACAATTAAACCAGTCAGTGTGAAAACTAAGTTGCTCTGTGCAAGTCTGTGTTGTCACACTGGAAAAGGCTACCACGGAAAATGTCTCTGAAACTCTTGAATAACTGTTTGTGAGTTGTCGTTTATTGACTTACAGTAATTCTTAAAAAATATAACATAGACTTGCACAGAACAAATCTGATGATGGGCGATGAACGCCCGAAACTGGTCAATGACCACAAAAAGAAGCAGGCTATCACGGAAAATATCTCTGATATCTTAGTATTTTACGCCAGCTTTTCCCGCTTACCTCTGCCGTGGGCAGTTCAGCCTTTCGCTTGTTTAGTAGTGTAGCGGTTATAAGTGCAGGGACAATCAAGATTTGGAGAGTTTTCCGTCCTCATATATAAGTTCACCTCACGCAAAGCCATATGCGTTTAGGAGAGTAGGATAGAAAGATTAAAAAGAAGAAAGAAAGCACTTTATTTTCGAAACACGCAATTCAAAATAAACTTAGCTTAAATTTTAATCAGTATAAAATCTTAGATAGGAATAAAAACACATATTCCAGGAGACCATTTTATATAAACAAACACATAAAAAAGTAAACTTCACAGTGGAAGTAAACACCATGTCTAATATATATCTAAACTACTATATTATAATGTAATAAAAAATAATCACAAAACGTCGTAACAGATTGTTTTTTTGTAATTTTTTTGTTTGGACTATACATTATATTTTTAATAAATTTGTATTTACTTACTTCGTTATTTATGTAAATTAATTTTATGATTATCAGAAAATTTTTCTTGTTGGCCGTTAGTTGTAATATGAAAACAAGAATTAGTTGGCTTCTCGACCAATTATCGTAAAAAACAAAAAACCAAAAAATAAATTTTGTAATTGTTTTTTTAAAATTGACAGGTTCGACGTTTCGACAAACTTTGTTTGCCTTCTTCAGGAACAATACAAAACAAAAAAAAAAGAGAAAAAAAAAATTATAACATGAAACACAAACAGAAAACAAAATACATAGGTGCGATTACAGTAGTAATGCTAAGTCTGTAATGAAAGACTTATGTTGTAATTCAGAAGACCAGTATTTAAGGTAGACCGTTATGTTTATTTTTGTTTTGTATTGTTCCTGAAGAAGGCAAACAAAGTTTGTCGAAACGTCGAACCTGTCAATTTTTAAAAAAACAATTACAAAATTTTTTTTGGTTTTTGGTTTTTTACCTTCAATTGGTCGAGAAGCCAACTAATTCTTGTTTTCATAAATTAATTTTGCAAGATGTGTGTGTTGTCTGTAACGAGAAAATACTAACCGGAAGCAGTGCACTAAGAAGACTCCGGGCGCCAATGACCTTAGATGTTTATGCGCCTTAAAAGTAATAATTATAAGTTTTAGGCAACCATGTGGCAGCACAACAATACATACTTTTACATACAGAAATGAAAAACGCATTATCAAGAAATCATAACAATCTAGTTACTTATATCTAATTACCTAGGGAATGTTGAGTGAACAAATGTTTGTTAGAATAACCTAAACAAATATGAGAATATATTGTTGTAGTATGATAATATTAATTAAAGTAAAATTCATGGTTAATGTACAACAATGTAATTAGTTTAACAATAACTAACAGTAGAAATTAGCTACTAAATTTTAAACGCGACAGAAACAAATTTTTCTCCCTTATTGTAAGGAGTTTCGACAAGGACGTGTCATCTTGAATGCCATTGGTGTACTGATAAGAATTACGGTAGAACAGGGGCAAGGCTCCCTATTTCGCCATCTTGTTTGTAGGTAAGTGGACGGGGATTAATTTCCCCTTCCATGTTCACAAGTTGACTGGTGTGTGACGAGGCCTAAGTTTCCCATCTAAAAAAGTGAAAAAAATTATTTAGTAAAGTCGTAAGTAATTCCGGTTGACCGATTTTGACCAAAAATCTTATTGCCCGGTCCAATGGTAGAAATGAAATAATATAGCAATTTTGAACTTTCTCCAATTTTCCGTATTTGAATTATGCTGACTAAACAAAAAAATCACAGAGATTGACACGCACATCAACTTCTAAAAACCACTTCTTCGAACTCTGGATATTTCAAAACATACATTTCCGTGAAAAGTCAATTTCGAAAATTGAGTGATTCGATGATTGCAATTGCACGTACGTAGGCCAGACCGGAAGACGCCTCAGAGACAGATTTAAAGAGCACCTGCACTCATACAAATATAATAAAACAGTCTTTTAAATTATTTTTACTTTACAGTAGTTATAATATAATATATTTTTGCTCTCTTTGTAAATAATTAATACAGAAAACAGGAACTTCTTTGTTTTGATATGTTTATTAAAACAATAGCCCCATAGAATAGAATATAATAGCAGAAACATGATATTTGAGTTTGTAAAGTGGATGTTGAACTGTGTAAAACAGGATTTTTGTTTAAGTACTTTATTTACTTAATATTTATATTTAGGAGCTTTTTGTAAACTGCAATTCTCTGCCCCACTCCAACTTCTCTATTATACTGGCAGTAGTGTACACATTAATGTGTTCATTTATTAATATATCTTCCAATTTATAGTATCCTTTCTGTAATGTTATAATGTATTTATATTGTACGGTTTGCCATTGTTTTACGTTAATAAAAGAGATCTTATTTTAATATAAACTGCAGTAAATAACAACTTCATATAACAGCTACGTTATATGTTATATGTTATGTTATAAAGTCAATTTATTTTATAAATACATAGTAAATGGGCAGTAATAGCGTAGTAAAGGTCAACCTGTTTTATGGTCAAAGGACAAGGTTCAATCGTTTTAGTTATAATGAGTTAGAGAATTATAGTAAATCTTTATAAGTTTATCGTTTAAATTCCTTATGTACATATATATGTAAAGTATTTAATGTTTGTTATAAGGTGGTAAATTGAGTGATAAAGAATTAAAAACAAAAATTATAATAATAACAATGCATGAATAAATAGTTCATGGCTCACGAATTAGTTAAATTTACAGAATTTATTAGATTTACCGACGCAATTAAAACAAATAAATTATAATGTCACGGAGGCTTAGTGTTGAAAGTACGCTTAGGACCAAGTTATATCATCATAATGGATTCGATTTCCAATCTTAGTAAGATATAGAACGTAAAGGATATAATAGAGAGAGATATTGTACACGGATATTGTTCAGGGATTACAGAGGCTATTTGTAATGTACGTAATCTTTTTCTTGGCATCTAAAGATACTAAGGAAAAAGTGTTGAATATATATGTTTGGCCCACAGAACTGGATAGTAACTGAGATTTATTTACCATGCTTATACCATACTTCTTTTCATTAATTCTGATGGGTTTTTTCCTCCTTGAAATACCGCTATAAATCTACAACTTTCACTACAAGTTGCCTTTATTATTAACAATTCTTAATATGATAGATACTTTACAAGTGATGAAGGTCAATGTCTTTAGAAGAACTTGATGAACATTGATCAGAACTAATAAAAGGAATGTTGCAATGACGGATAAAGTCTTACGACAATAAAAGTTATTTTAAAAATCTTGTGTTTAACGTACATACGACTTTCTCCTACTGCAGTCAATACAATTATAAAATTTGCTTGATGTAATTATTAAATTAAAAATTATTTAAACTTGGCATTCTGTAATTATTAAATTAAAAATTATTTAAACTTGGCATTATTTAATTATTAAATTAAAAAGTATTTAAACTTTGCTTGATGTAATTATTAAATTAAAAATTATTTAAACTTGGCATTCTCACTTTGCCCTAAACATAAACACAAATATACATACAAACATGTATTTCCGGTTAAAACTCAGTTTCGAAGATTTGACATGATCACATAGAGATCATATACAGAATAAGAAAAAGTTGATTTCAATCACTTACTTATCATCAATGAGTGCTCTAAGCCAATATAAAACTTAACCCCACAAAGAAAAAAGCTACTTCTAAGACTAAGAAGCCTTTCCCAGCATTTATCGGTCTGATTGCAGTATCTTAAGATTTCCCTAATCTCCAACTCCCTCAAGCATTCCCTTAAGAGTGTTGTCTTCTTATCCTAGTTTTGGCCAAACGAAGACACTGGTTTTAATGGTACACCTTTTTCCTGACTCCATCATCATAGTTTTGACCCAAACGGCTAGAAGTCCTGCCTATTTTATGTAAATGACTGGCTATCCAAGCGTCTAGTAAATACACCTACCAAGACTATATCCTGTAAGACTATCCTACTCAGAGAGAGAGAAGATATTTCAGCCTTTCAGCTTTTATAAAACTTTTAGCCTAGAAAACCCCTTCATATCCCTCCACCGCTTCTCCAGTTTTCTATTCCTCCACTGCTTGACTTCCCTGTCATAAAAGCGCCAGGTGACGGTACTAACCAGCTCGGGACCACAAAACGGTAGTAAGGACCAACCTTATAATAAGGGCCAGCGGTAACCTTAGCCAATTTGTCTGCCCTCTCATTAACCTCTCTTCTATACCATACCGCTTGTCAGAAGAGCTCTACTCTGCTCCACTAGGCGACGCCAATTAGGACCTTCTCCTAATTCATCCACTAATTTAGAACTACGGCCTGGCTTATTCAAAGCCATTAGCGCAGCTGGGGTATCAGAAAATATCCTCACCTCTTTGACTTTTCCCTGACACTCTATGACTATGCAGCAGCATTCATTGGTACCAATGATCTCAGCCTGGAAAACAGTGGTTGTACCTCCAAAAGATATATATATCTCTTTGTTCAGCCTCCGCAGCCAAGTTTCTGCGCCAGATGTCCACTTACTTTTTGTCTGGACTCACTAGAGTGTAAAGTCATATCTGACGCACGTTACTATTGAGCTAATCTTGCTCCTCTAATATTTCCGATTCTATAGTCTTAAGAAGAAATTTTACTTTTCTTCTGTCATTTCCCGGTCATCGGGCATTATTTTTTTCAAAAACGTCTGCTACTTCGAGCTTCTCCTACTTCTCTTGGCCTTATTTTAATAGTTGAGAATGCCCGCTTTCTGAAATTAAAACGCATATTCTCTTTACATACTTTTCTCTCAAGAGAAAGATCTGTTTTTGATGTTTGTTATTTATAACTATATACAGGGTGTCCCACTTAAACGGTCCCTCCCAAAAAAATTCAAGAGAGATTAAATCTGGAGATCTGGAAGGCCAGCTAACCGGTCCCTGTCTCCCGATCCAGCGGCTACTGAACATCTCATTCACTTTTCTTCTCACCAGATCACCAGATTTAACCCCTTTTGAAGTTTTCTTTGGGGATATCACGAAGAAAAAAATTAAGTCAGGGAACTAACAACTCCAGAAGCACTTAGAGAAGACTTAATCCAAATCTGCTTAGCAATTCCGGCAGACAGGATACGGTTAGCAACTTCATCTGTTGGGCAGCGACTGCGCTTGTGGCGGTTAAGCCGAGTTGGTCATTTTGAATAAGTAGGAAATATTTTTTTATAGATTTTTTTAAATAAACTGGAATATTGTTTCGTTTAAATGTTTTACCTGATTTTTAAGTTCCTTATGGTTCTATAATAGGTTTCAAGTGTTGTCAGCATTTGAACTCTCTTATTTATTAGATATTAATAAGAAAATCCGCTTTTAATTTTAGTTTATGAAATAAAGAAATAGGAAAAAAAAAAGACAAAAATTCCAATCTTTATGATTGAATATCTCGGCAACGGTTTGAAATATTGAAGTGAAATTAACGGCATTATCCTTAATTTTTTTTAGTAGTTTTCAATACAGTAGTAAAAAGTGGGGGTCAAAAGGAAATTGCAACTTTCAATCAACGATTTCAGGTGTAAGGCGGCAATAAAATCAAATAACATTAACACCATCATAAACTAGAGCGCAAATACTTCAACAAACGTTATGTTCACTTTTTTGATATCTTTCTTCGTTTAAGAGTTATTTCATAAGTGGCCCGTTTAAATGGGACATCCTGTATATGTCTTTAATATAAACAGGTATAAATACAAATTAACTTTCCAACAATTTAGTAAGATTAACTGGTAACTATTGCGTTTTCCTTAATAACCATTACACTTCAGGATGGGAAAAAAGTAAATGGAATTTTCTTTGCCATTCATTGGTAGCAATCTTGTAAGGTAGTTTGTGTTGTGTGGTGGCGTGTAAACTTATGAATAATGAATGAATATATAGAGTATGTGTGTAGGCAAGCAAGCTGAGATTTGATGGGATTTATACTTTGCTGCAGACTAGAAAGTGCTGCTGTTCTTTCTCCCGTATGTAAAATGCAAAACCAGTTTTTTCTTTGTACATATTCAGCTACTAACCTCCCAAACTCCATCTACTATCTTCAGCTGTACAGGTTTGTCAGATAACTGTAAATACCTTCTTAGCTTGACTGAGAAGATATTTACGGTGTGTCTCTTTCTATTTTATTTTTATTTCTATTGCAAATTTTAATGGAATAGCTGTTTTTTATTATTATTATTTTGCCTGAATATTTATTATAATAATTACAGTTAATTAATTAATTAGCTTTCTCTTACACATAACAAAAAGGGACAGCACCAATTTTTGCTAGGATTTTTAATAAAGCCCTGATTCAAAATATAATATACCTTATTCCAATTCTTTTTTGTATTCTTTTGCTATTTCTGATGTTGATTCTGCAATTTTCCAGTAATGGGTAATCACAAAGCAAATACAATACAAATATTCTCTGTTTTACCATGTCCACTGAGCATTTGCATCATTCTAGACTTATCTACTTTTATGGTAGGGATTAGCTTAGTGGGAGCGTGCTGGACTCCTTTAGATTTTCACTTGTTCAGCCTCTACAACTTACTCCAGTGACGGACATGTTTATCTATAACGAGAGAACTCTGCGCGTAGGCCGGCAGTACACGGAGAAATTTCCGGGCGCCAATGATCTCAGTTGAAGGCGCGCATTAAAAAAAATAAAAATAATCTGTCTCTGAGCTCAAGGAACACATTTCTTAATGTGAAGTCCTTTATCTGTATTTTTCCATTGTTGAAGTAAGTTAATTCTCCCAACTTCCTGTTTACCTCGATGTCATTCCCAAATACACATTCTGAGCACTCTAAAATACTCAGTCACTAGCCCAGTGTACTAACAATTCTAACTAAAACATTTATTACTATGGAAAATCTAATGAAAACCTAATTCAAACTTTCCACTAACCTTCAGTAACTTCCATAAAAGAAGAAGACATGGTAGAAACAACCGAAGCCATGTTTGGTTTAGGACTAGGTTATCTTTGCTTGATACCAGATAAAATTCTGGTCTGACAGATTTGAAATTTCTGATGTAAAATTTTAGTCAAATAAGTTTTAGCCAAATTTAAAGTTTTAGTCAAATTCTATTAACTTTGCTAAACACATAGTTATACTAATGATTACAAGGAAACCCTATGGCGCAACAGCCCATGAAGGGCCAAGGCTTGCCAGACGGCGATTTGAATAGGGTGAGCGTGTGGTAAGCACGCCGCAGTTCCCCTCCTGTTTAGTTCCGGCCTTCGCTACCTAGGGCGCTACTAATTGTAGCTTCCCACTCTTTATCACGATGCTGGGTCAACATCGACTTTGCGCTCACGGGAATGGAACTCTGAATTCTCGCACGAGAGGCGAGTGCGCTAGCCACTAGACCAACGCGTGAGGACAACACTCGAAAACTACACAAATTCTACACGTGATTCACTCTCTTTACTTGAGAGCTAGATCACGAGATCAATGACTTTTAAGACGTCTAGAAGGATTATTAGGAAGTATTCGGGAAGATAGGTGTTGAACTAAAGCATTTGTGTGAGTCTGTAGGTTTATATGGAATTTCCTGTAATGGGTTTGAGCAATGAACGGTATATTAAGGTCAGTGTGTATAGTTCGAGTGCGCTGCCACTAGAGTAACGCCTGAGGACAATGATTACAAGGAAACATGAAAAAATCTAGAATGAAACATGTAGGAAAAAATCTAGCATTAAGATTTTAGGAATAAAGGAAAATCTTCTCTGGGCAATAAAGAAGCAGAGGCTGCAATGGTTTGGCCACGTAAAAAAAAAAAAAAAATGGAAAATGGAAGATTGCCGAAAGAGGTTTTACAGAAAAAAGGGAAGATCCAGAAAAAAATGGATGGATGAGGTCGGCGAGAGCAAGCTGGACATGGATTGACAAAAGAAGACGCCTTGAATCGAGAAGAGTGGAAAAAGGCCATATGGTGCGAGACAGAAATGCTCTGAAAAGCCATGTATGGTTGGATAACCACTTTGAGTGGAGATTAAAATAAAAAAAACATGTACGATTTTTCTCTAACAGCAGTTTTTACAAATATAAAATTTACTGACGTCCTTCAAACCTCTTTGAAGTTGCCTTGATAATGAGTGGTGCAGAGAGAGTTATTTATTAGTTAATAGAAAAATCAGATTAGTATTTGTATGCGATTGCATTTTAGTCTACAAGACAGTGTCCAAGTTGAAATCCTAATAACGAAATGTTTAAAATAAAAGGTGATAGATTAATGTCTATGCAGTTAGCATTCCATCTTTAAAGAAAATTGATTGAGCCCCTGTTCAAGAAAATTCCTTAAAAATCTTCAGATTCCATATTTGTTCGCGTACACACACATACAACGTGCGAGTTGGTTTTAGAGGTTTTGCGCATGTATCTGGTTACTGGGAGGCCCCCAGATCGGGTTCCCCATAAATTTATATTATTAGTTCAGGAAAATTTAGTGGTAAAGTATGTGCATCCGCTCTCGCCTATGTTTGTAGTTGGACGTTAAGACCTGACTGAAAAAATAAGCATTACTTTGCTTTGCTTGTTTTACTTTATGCCCACCAATTAAATCGCATATGTATATGTAATATGCGCTAAAAATATTTTATTCATATTCAGGTGAACTCAAAAATATATCTCTGAAAAAAATTGAATTACGATAGTGCGATAAGTGAAAGAAAAACTGCATTTCAAAATTTTGTTTCCAATTGTAACAAACAATCTGTTGATTCTACTATATACGTACATAGTTACGTGGACATTAGTGAGTTACTTTATTATATTATGTTTAATAGCTAGTTGCAAGAATTTAGTTATCTCTATTAACATTGTGTGGTATATAAAATGTATTGCTGGGGTACCTTTGTTATTTCATTGTGAACGTTGTGTGGGAGGAGTGTACACTCACACATTCTCACATATATATATATAAAATATAGTGTTTCTAGTGTAGTGGTCGTTAGCCCGGCTCTCAGCGGTGTTCTGTTCACAACGGCGACACTTTATTGATCAGAGGGTCTGTGACCTTTCCATACTCCCCTATCGCCCCTCTTCACCTCTCCCTTTCACTTATCACATCCCTACCTTCCAAATAAACATATACTAATACTATTCTTCTTCTTTCTTATTATTCTTATATTAATATTTATTCGATTAGTTAATTTATTTTATGATTCCTTATTAAATGAAGCCTTTAGGTAGTGTAAGGTAGTTTAGGTTTAAGTGTAGCACGCTATTAAGATGGAAATCACTAATGAAACTTCAACGAAATGATGCGGATTGAAGAGAATTTCCAAAGTATAGAGAAATGAGTTGCTTTAGGTGGGAGTTGTAGTTTGCGGATGCTATAAGATCATATCCTTTGTTTTTGTTTGGAAGGAATTTAGCGGATTGTTTACTGAACTTTTTTTGGTTGATTGCTTTAGGCATGAAAAATATGACGGCTGCTCCCATGAAGGCTGCTTGACAAAAAAAAGGCATTATAATTAATTGTATATTATCATTTAAATTTTTAGCCAATATATTTACAATTTTATAATGTAAATGTTAAATTGGGATTGTACATTCTATTGGATGCCATTTGTCAAAATAGGTATTACGAACGATAAATTTGGAGTGAGAACGATAGAAAAAGAAAATCTGGCTAAATATTCATAGAATGACAAATTTGATAATTAAGCGACAAACGTAGTTTCGCAACAAAAAATGAGATATAGCTTTACTCTATAATAGATGCCAATGTAGGTTGACGTAGAGAAAACTTTCCAAGTAAGGAAAGGCGTAGTGACCCCTACAAATGCCAGAACTCTTTTGTGGGAAGCCAGTATTTTTGAAAGGAGCTCAAAAACGATGTCAAAAGAACGAAGAAACGAAGTCAAAAGAGTAGCTCTCCTAGTCTCTGGCAGGCTTTCTTTATAACCAGAAAAAGTCAACGATATGCATCAGTCTGAGCAATGCTGTCAGGTTATAATACCCATGAGGCATTTAGACTCAGGAAGCTCTCCTGGGCATTGTAGACTCATTAAGAGGGTAACCTGAAAAAGCTATGCCTACAAAGCGACAACACCTGCAACATGGAGGAGGTTCCAATACACCCGCTGACATACTGCGATGCTATCATTCAGAGAAGATTTTAGAAGCCTGGGTGCATTGAATGAAGATATAGCCTTCCTAAAACTTGGCCAGATTTTAGGATTTCTTAGAGAAATCAAACCGGAACTGGTGCTGTAGATTAAGAGTTTTCATTCGGTATAGTTCCCCTTTAGACCTCCTTCTGGTAATCTCATTTGGTCAGTAACGAAATTATGATTGAATAAAAGGTAACTTACATGTTTAGTGTTAAAGAATAAGTACAAAACTAAAGGACGTATTCCAAAGGAAAATAATAATCGTAAAAGAGTAACTATCCTAGACTCAGGCAGGCTTTATAACTGGAAAAGGTCAACGATGTGCATCAATCTGAACGAGCAATGTTGTCAGATTATAATACCCATGAGGCATTGTAGGCTCAGGAGGCTCTCCTGGGCATTTTAGACTCAGCCGGGAGGTAACCTGAAAAAGCTACAACGCCACAACACCTGCAGATTCTTTGGAACATGGAGGA